>CM040434.1:10427836-10451944 GCA_022702705.1 Papilionanthe hookeriana x Papilionanthe teres
AGAAAAAGAATCGGTGGCATCGGTGATAGAAAACACGTAAGATCGGCGACGACCATTGATGGATTACTCGCAAACAGGAAAGCTACCGGATGATGAGTCGCTAGCCCATCGGATCAAGAAAAGAAATCGTCCTACGCATTAATAAACAACACACTCGTACGTAAGGTCTTTTAATCAAATGTGGCTAAGGTGCCTAAGCGGGTCCGAGGCCCGTGAAATTGTTAAGGAGGTGCATTCGGGACTCGTGGCGCTCACCGGTCGGGTCCAAAGATGAAAATGAAAATTAAAAGATTAGGATACTACCGGCCCTCGATGATGACCGACCGCATGAAAATCGCCAAGAGCCGTCATCAATGCCAAGTGCACGGAGTGGTTCTACACCAACCTCCAAATGTGCTACATCCGACAATCGCATCGTGGCCATTCGAATGTTGGGGCACGGATATAGTGGGTCCAATAGAACCACCATCTTCAAAAGGACATCGCTTCATTCTTGCGGCTACGGATTACTTTTCCAAGCGGGCAGAGGCAGCTCCACTTAGCAGAAGTGAAAGCACACCACGTGCTACAGTTTTTCAAGAACCAAGTTGTCTACCGTTTCGGAGTGCCGCGCAGAATTATCTCAGATAATGGGTCAGCATTCATAAGCACACAAATCAACAATTTTGTCAGGAGACACGGAATCGACTGGCGATACTCAACAATTTACTACCCAAGAGCAAACGGCCTCGCTGAGGCTTTTAATAAAACTCTCGTTCAAATCTTAAAGAAAACCTTGGACGATAATAAGAGAAATTGGCACGAGAAGTTGTTAGAGGCCTTATGGGCCTACAGGACAACCTTCAGAACTCCTACTCAAGCTACACCTTACACTCTGGTGTATGGGTCTGAGGTAGTGTTACCTTTAGAGGTTCAGCTTCCTTCACTCAGAATTGCATTTGCAAACAAGATCACGACAGAAGAGAACACCAAATTACGACTCGAAGAATTAGAAAGCTTGGAAGGGAAAAGACTTGCAGCCGCAACGTAATTTAGAACTATACCAAGCTAAGATGGTTCAAGCCCATGACAAACCGGGTCCGCCCAAGAACCTTCAAAGTTGGTGACTTAGTTCTCGTTCTCAAGAGACCAATCCTTGCACATCGCAAGATAGGAGGAAAATTTGAACCCACTCGGGAAGGACCGTTTCGTGGTTGAAGCGAGTATACTCGGGAGGTTCCTACCAGCCTAGTGAATTGCCGTGGAGAATGACAAATGCTTCCGATCAACGGACGATACTTGAAAAAGTATTACGCTACCTGATGTTTCGAAGGAATGAATTCTTCATCCCTAAGAAACACGGGCGAAGTAATTACTTATGACTGGGTCCGAACCCAAAAATAATAAAAAATGTGCTAAAATAAATAAAATCATGATAATAAAATTTTCCTTGTTTTCTTTTCCAAATCAAAATCTCTTCCCTGATCTTATTCTACTTCATTCCTGTTAAATTTGAAAATAAAAATTTATATAAAAAAGAATCTCTTTAATAAACATTTTCTTAATGTTCTTGTTCTTAGTACAGCCCCTGATCCTTTTCCTTGTCTTTTCGCAGGGAAATGCCGAACGGGCGGTTGGTCCTGAACTTTAAGAATGGCGTAAGCCTCGCACTCGATGAAAAGAGGGTGAAAGATGGAGCGATAATCGAGATCGACTCGGATTTCGCACCAGCAGGCCTACAAGACGAGGAAAGTGACCGGGTCCCGCTGATCGAGAAGAACCGCCCGGGCAGCAGAGTGATGAAAGTGGGTGGCCCAAGTCACCAATCCAACAACAAGAAAAGAAAGACAAATGCCGAAGAAGACAAGAAAATGAAGTCCGTAGTGGCTACGGCGGAGGGCGAGCTTGTCAGCGCCGTGCCCACAGAGATTCAAGAAGTTCGAAGAGCTACTCTCACAGCAACACAACAAAGAAATAAGAATCGCCGTATCCGTAAGATTTTAACAAAACTAGCTGCGGACCAGCGCGACGAGACAATTGCTAATGCCAGTACATACACTTCGAGGACACCGGTTCACCAGGAACCCGAAGAAAGGAGGCCGACTCCTAGGATAACGAAAGGACCAGGGAAATCCCCGGAAGATCGAAGAAAGAAGGCTACCACGCCACCGGATAGAACCACAAGTGATGCATGACCTTGTTGCGAAGCAACCCCGGGGATGTCCCGACGGGCATCATCCCCGAGGAGCCGAGGTATGCGGGAGAACGTGAAGGGATTGAACCGTATATCCCACAATATGTCACAAGGCCTCGCCATCCGCGATCATTCCGAATACGAGCCGGAGAGAATGCGGAATGTTGAAAAGAAAACCTTTGAATACTTCGAGAGAATTAAAGGTAGAAGAATCAATATACTAGAGGGCCTCGAGCTACATACCGACGTATTCTCCGAGTATGAACAACAGAGAAATCGTGGATTGTATCCGGGATTTGAAAAGAATGGGCCGAGCGAGCCGCCTGAGGGAAAATACCTACTCGGAACCCCGGAGATGGATGCTGGGGAAGGGAAGAATCACAATACAATGCGGATGCTGCTACAACTTTGCTCGAAGACGGGAAGGAAACCCACCGAGAATACTCCGTCATTGGCAAGTAGATCCGATGCCATTAGTCATCAAGAGAATGGTAAAGAGATTGATAACATGGAGGGTATTGCCAGCAGATTGCATACCCAATACTGCATTATCAACATCTACAAACGAGGTGACCGCATACCCCCGCACATAGATCACCACGACTTTGTCGGACCTTCTGCACGCTCTCTTTTTAAACGAGTGTAACATCATGTTCGGATCCGATCTCCGGATAGCGAGGCCCGGGTGAGTTCCGAGGGCCGGTGAAGATACCTTTACCGGTAGGTTCCGTCATGATACCGAAGGGCAACGAAGCGGATATCGCTAAACATTGCATACCGAGAGTACCGGTGAAGCGGATCTCGGTTACTTTCGAAGGATGGATGACGAGAAGACACCTTACCATTTTCAACCGGACCCGCAGCTAGAGAACCTCCGGCCTTACGAGTCTGTGAGTTACATGGGAGATATCACACCTCCAACGTACATCCAATCGGCATCCTTGCCAAGGATGGCTTGGAAGGTGATGTTATTAACCATGTACCCCACTATTCGGACATGGATTTTTGACGGATGCTTCTTTTGATGGATCGACAAAGATCATACACGATCCGTTTCGAGTCTACATGGATTGTATGAGATGTATTCCAGATCGAGTTGTATGATGTATCTTCTACATGATTGGAATGAAAGTGACCATGTCACGTTTTTGGCCTTCACCTCTTTTGTGCAAATTGATTGGGAAACACCATTAAAGTTAAATGAACTTCGAACAAAGAACAGAAAAGAAATAAAAAAAAAGATAAAAGAAAACTTTCCTTAAAAATCTAAAAATGACGAACACCAAATTCACATGAACATTAAATAAACGATAAGATAAAATTTGAATCATTAAAAGATAAACGAAATCAACATAAATGTTAAATCAAATCACAAATCAAATTTTTTCAACCGAATTCCAAATCCACTCTCGATCAAATTTCAAATTTGATCTTTCCAAATTTCAAATCAAATTTTTTTCAACTCGAATTCCAAATCCACTCTCGATCAAATTTCAAATTTGATCTTTCCAAATTTCAAATCAAATTCTCAACCGAATTCCAAATCCACTCTCGATCAAATTTCAGATTTGATCTTTCCAAATTTCAAATCAAATTTTTTCAACTGAATTCCGAATCCAATCTCGATCAAATTTCAAATTTGGAATTTCAAATTTGATCTTCCAAATTTCAAACCAAATCTTAAATCAAATTTCAATCGAGTTCAAACTCATCCTTCCAAATTTCGAATTCGATCTTCCAGATCTCAAATCAAATCTCCATCAAATTCAACCTTTTGGGTCGAGGATTTTACATCCAAGACCGCACCGCTTAGGATTCTTCCCTATCTGCACCGAAATACATCAAATTCAACCTTTTGGGTCGAGGATTTTACATCCAAGATTGCACTCGCTTTAGGATTCTTCCCTATTGCACCGAAATACATCAAATTCAACCTTTTGGGTCGAGGATTTTACATCCAAGATCGCACCGCTTTAGGATTTTTCCCTATCGCACCGAAATACATCAAATTCAACCTTTTGGGTCGAGGATTTTACATCCAAGACCGCACCGCTTTAGGATTCTTCCCTATCGCACCGAAATACATCAAATTCAAACTTTTGGGTCGAGGATTTTACATCCAAGACCGCACTCGCTTTAGGATTCTTCCCTATCGCACCGAAATACATCAAATTCAACCTTTTGGATCGAGGATTTTACATCCGAGATCGCACTCGCTTTAGGA
Source organism: Papilionanthe hookeriana x Papilionanthe teres (assembly GCA_022702705.1). Classification (NCBI taxonomy): domain Eukaryota; kingdom Viridiplantae; phylum Streptophyta; class Magnoliopsida; order Asparagales; family Orchidaceae; genus Papilionanthe; species Papilionanthe hookeriana x Papilionanthe teres. The sequence goes on from CM040434.1 coordinate 10,432,234, forward strand.
TTCTTCCCTATTGCACTCGAAATACATCAAATTCAAACTTTTGGGTCGAGGATTTTACATCCGAGATCGCATCGCTTTAGGATTCTTCCCTATTGCACCGAAATACATCAAATTCAAACTTTTGGGTCAAGGATTTTACATCCGAGACCGCATCGCTTTAGGATTCTTCCCTATCGCACCGAAATACATCAAATTCAAACTTTTGGGTCGAGGATTTTACATCCAAGACCGCACCGCTTAGGATTCTTCCCTATTGCACCGAAATACATCAAATTCAAACTTTTGGGTCGAGGATTTTACATCCAAGACCGCACTCGCTTTAGATTCTTCCCTATCGCACCGAAATACATCAAATTCAACCTTTTGGGTCGAGGATTTTACATCCAAGATCGCACTCGCTTTAGGATTCTTCCCTATTGCACCGAAATACATCAAATTCAAACTTTTGGGTCGAGGATTTTACATCCGAGACCGCACCGCTTTAGGATTCTTCCCTATCAGCACCGAAATACATCAAATTCAAACTTTTGGGTCAAGGATTTTACATCCGAGACCGCACCGCTTTAGGATTCTTCCCTATTGCACCGAAATACATCAAATTCAAACTTTGGGTCGAGGATTTTACATCCAAGACCGCACCGCTTTAGGATTCTTTTCCTATCGCACCGAAATACATCAAATTCAAACTTTTGGGTCGAGGATTTTACATCCAAGATCGCACCGTTTTAGGATTCTTCCCTATTGTACCGAAATACATCAAATTCAAACTTTTGGGTCGAGGATTTTACATCCAAGACCGCACTCGCTTTAGGATTCTTCCCTATCAGTACCGAAATACATCAAATTCAAACCTTTTGGGTCGAGGATTTTATATCCAAGATCGCATTGCTTTAAGATTCTTTCCCTACAGCAATGAAATACATCAAAATCAAACTCTCGAGGTTAAGGATTTTACATCCAATACCGCATTGCTCCGAGATCTCTCCTCATCGTATCGATTCAATCCAATCAATTCAATTCTCTTTCGAAGTTGAAGATGTTACATCTAAAACCTCAGGATTCCAATTTTCATTTCAAATCAAATCCCTCAAATTAATTTTGACAAAACTTCAATCTAAATCGAAACTCCAAACTAAAATCTAAACTCACACATCAAAACTTAAATTGAAACAAAATAAAATCTAAATCGAAATTCCCCCGGTCATGTGATTTGGGATTCACCTCCTTTTCCTTTCCCCAACGAGAGTTCGAGAATCTCCGGCTTCGCAGATATACTTGCTACTCCCCAGCGAAAACTCCTCTATTTCGTCCTAAGTTTGTCACTTGGATGTTTGTGTTGGTTTTGTTGATCGCTTCGGTCAACACCAATACGCGCGGTGTGCTCCGTCGCTCACCACACCTATCGGGGGTCCATTTGTCGACCTCATTTTCGATGAGGTCTTCTCTTCTTCTCTTTAGTACTTAGGATCTAGCTTTCAGGCTTTTCCTTCGACCTGTCTTAGAGGACTAGAATCGGGACCCACCTTTTAGAAATTCAAACCACTTCTTAACTCCCCGCAAACTCTACAAACTCGACTATAGACCCCTAATCACCTAGAGGGTCGAAATCAAATATGGAAGTTTAAATGGTGAGTTCCTATAGGACTCTTCGGCCTCAGGATCGCCCCGGGTGGCCCGGTCCGGTGAAGGGGCTGACTTACACACACACTACACTTATACACTACACCTATACACTACACTTTCACACACCCATACCTAACTCGACCTCCCGACTCATGTGGGTGATTCACATGGATGGTCCTTAACCCCTAAGCCCTCGCGCAAGAGGGTTAGGAACAACATAAGTGAATGCCTCAAATGGGTCCCTTCATGGCTCATATGGGCTTGATATGGCTTCATGGCTCAACCAAAATGATTTCATTCCACTTACATCCACCCAATCTTCAATTTCCCAAATTTTCAATTTTCGACCCCGGACCCTACACCCGCTAAACTTACCCAAAACCCTTGAAATTACCCAAATTTCTCAAAAATTTCTAAATTACCCAAAATTCTCCAAAATCAATCCCAAACATTTCCACATCACTTAAACTGATCATCCATACCCAAAAATACCAAAAATTCCAAAAATACCTCCCAATACCCTCCAAATACCCAAAATACCCCTCTTGGCCAAAAAATCCAAAAATTTAGAAAATTCCCAGAAAATTTCAAAAAATCCCAAATATTCCCAATTTTATTTTGTCCAACTACACCATGGGCCAATTTTGTCAATTTACTCTACTTTTGTCAAAACCCCCAATTTGACCCATTTTAACCCAAAGTGAACCCAATGTCAAACCAAACCTACCCAATTGACCTCAATTTTGGTCCAATTCAATTCTAAACTTCAATTCAACATCCCCAATACCAATCTAGACCAAATCCAAGTCCAATTTGATTGACATTTGGATCCAATCTCACTTTTGGCCTTAAAGCCCAATTTGGACCCATGACCCAAACCTAACCCAAACTCACCCAATTCAATTCCAATTAACCCCAAATCTTTTCTAAATCTTCCTTAGCATTCCCACAAACAAAACACTAACATGATTTGCCCAAAATTTGGACCCAAATCCCACTCAAATTCAACCCAAAGCTAAAAGGCCCATTTTCGACCTAAACCCAAACCTAACCCAAATGAGCCCAAATCCCAAAATCAAAGCCAAACCAAAGTCAAAACCTCTTTGAAACACTCCCATAAACATTTCTCAACATTGATTTTACATCAATTTCAACCCTAGCCCAACATTGGCCCAACTTGGCCCACTTGGACCTACATAGGCCCACTTACCAAATAAATCCAAATTCAAACCAATTCCACCCCAAATCACAATAAATTGACTCCAAGCCCTTCATAGAACATCCCTAAACCAATTATGACATTTATTTGACAAAGTCCTTCACCAAATCTTCACCCAAATGCCCATCCTAAAATCAAAAAGCCCATTCCCCTTAAACTTTCCTAAAAGCCCACTTCACCACATCCAAAGGCCCAAAATCTACCCTAAAGCCCACATGACATCTCCATTTTGTCATCCACTTAATTAAATCCATTACCTAAGTCCTAAATTCACCATCAAATTATTCCAAATCAAGTTTCATACAAATTTCCATCAAATTACCAAAAATTCTTAAAACCCATTTTCATGAAATCGACCAAACCTTTTCCCAAGCCAAAGGTGAGCCATGCAAGCCATGAACAAGCCACATGAAGCCATGGAAGGCTTCGACATGTGATCAAGCCATTAATGGCAAAAGGAGGGGCCCCTTTCCTAATCCTCCTTAACCCCTTTTTTACCTTAAGCATGTCACACACTAAACCATGCTTAGCCACCTCATCATGGATGGAGACCACACCATTCTCTCTCGCCGACCCAAGTGATCTTTTTCAGCCCAAGACCAGGCCTTGGGTGGTGAACCTAGCCCAAAACCATGGGTTGACTCATTTGAACCCAAAATGGTCTTCCCCTCATTCCATTTCAATCCAAGCTCTTTACACATGGCAATTGCCAATTGCTTGCACCAAGTCCCAACCCCGACCCACCCGACCTCGAGGGTGACCCATGCTCGGCCGGCCGGCCACTGTGCCGCCGGAAAACACCATGGCCTAGAGCTCACATGTGAGCCCAACTCGGAATTCTCACCGCCGAGCCGCCCCATCCCCAGCCGGCCATCGGAGCTGTTCTTCTCTTGCCAAGAGAAGCCGATCCCAAGCCCTAACTCTCCCCGGGAGGCCCTCCACCCTCTCCTATTTAAACTCCACCCCTCTCGACCATGAGAGGTGCCGAAAACAAACCTTAAGGAAACTCGCCAAAATTGTTCCGTACTCCTCCCCATACACGAGCACTTGATCCCCAAGTGAGATCCCCCCGCCATTTCTTCTCTCGCGAGCTCAATTTCGCAGTCGAAATTCCACCCAAAACCGGGACACTTCTCCACAGTGAGCCAATCCCCAAATTGATTGGTTCTATACCTTCACCGGACCGAGGGAAGGTGTCCACCAAGAAAAGCCCCATCTCCAGGCCACCCAGGTCTGCTCCAGCCTCCAAGCTTTGTGATCGGGCTTGGTCGAAATCACATCTGAGACAATTCACTGCACCAGGAGACTTCATCCGGAGCTTGCTAGGATCCAATCGAAGGTGCAACAACTCTCGCATCGAAGCCACACTTCTCCGAGCAAAGGTATGAGCCGATTCTTCATCCCGAGCTTCCGGAGATTCTCCATTTCAAATGCCTTAATTTCAATGCATGATAACCGTATAGATGTGTTCGTCTCTTCAAGACGAATCCATGGAGCATAAGAACATGAAAATCCATCGAGTATCGAGCGAGATCTTAGGGATTTAGTGTGGACGGCTCTCGGCGAGGACGCTCGGGACGATGAACGGATGCCGTCCATTCAATACACGCGCGGACGGACGGCTCATATGGGCGTCGGACTGTGTGATGGTACAAGAACCGCGGGGCCCGGCCGCCGACTCGGATGGCGGCGTCGAACGGGAGTGAGACACGCGGCGTTTCGGAGATGCCGAGGATGAGTTGGCGCCGCGTGGATAAATAGAAAATTAGGGTATTTTCTTATTTATTTAATTCCCTAAACTTCAAAAATTCATAACTCCGTGTAGAAAAATCGAAAAATTAAATAAAAATACCCTCTCGCTCAGTGGAACGAGGAGAATAATGTGGAAAAGAAATCATTTAATTTCATCAAGTATTTTATTTTTTATAATTTATTTACTCTCTGCATACTTTTAATTCTCCATGCATATATACAATTCACCATGGCATGAGACCATAGGGCTTTTGAAGCCTCTGAATTTGGAAACATTCCCCGAATTTTCCAAAGTCGAGGCCATCCCTATGAAGAGTTATTGATTTTTCAAGTTCATGTTACTGTTTTGAGTATTTTAATTCCAATAAATAGCATGTTGTGAAATAAATTCTAGGAAAATTTGGTGATGTTCCTTATGACCAGAGAACCCTAGGAAAAATAGGTTTTGAGTTAGTTCATTTAAAACAACTCTAATTGGCTTAAACACCCAAAATAGGTCTCTAATTAATTAGAGTTAACCATTCATCAAATTGACTTGAAATCAATTCTCCACTGACCTTTAGGATCAGAGGAATCCACCATAAAAATTTGAGGTCAATTGGACTTGGTTAGCCCCACTAATTGGGTTGATTAAGCCACTTAGTCATTTTAAACTTTAAAAATTCATAACTTTTAAAATACCTTTCAAAAATTCACCAGATTGGTTTTGGAGCCTCTCTGATATCAGGGGAACCTAAGAAAATTAAATTTTCAATTTTCTAAAAAAGTTGATTTTTAATAATATTTTAATATTTTTAATAATTAAAAAATAATAAAAATCACAAAAATAATAAAATTCAACAAAATGTCACATTTTGAATTTTAATCACTTAGGAACAAACCCCATATTTTTCTTAGGTCTATTTAGTAAGATATTAAATTTTAAAGCTCTAGGGTAATTTTAAAATTAAAAAATGTATTTTCTAGCATTTTCACTAAAATAATTATAATAAAACATAGAAAAATCAGAAAATTGTAAAATTTGATTCTCTGATTTTCTTGATATCAGAGAGATTTTTAAAAAATATAAAATTCATTTTTCAACATTTATTTTATTTTTAAATTAATTAACACTCCAAAACTTAAAATAATTATAATAAAAATAATATAATTCAAAAAATCACCAAAATTGGTCCAAGTGGTCCTCTGGTCATTAGGAATGTTCTCTAATTTTCTTAAGGACAGAAACTTTCCCTTGGTCATGTTATTAAGTTTTCCTTGGAAATCTCTATTTTCTACTAAAAATAATTATATAAATCAATTAAATACAGAAAAATCACATTTTCTCCTCTCATGTCTTTATTGACATATGAGTGAAGTCACATAAAAATTTCAAGTTCGTTTGAGTTCAATTTAGTGAGTTATGAAATTATTAAGCTTAAAGGGTAAAATTGTAATTAAAAATCTTAATCTTTAATTAAAACTTTAGGTTTAATAAAAAATTAGCAAGTACAATCTTTGATCCTAATCTGATTTGGATGATTGAAATTTAAATAATTAAAGGGTAGAAACCCATTAAGCAATTTAAAATGATTAAACTTTAATTAAATGATCGATTAAATTTGGAAGAATAATAAAATTGGAATTATTAAAATAGGGATATTATTAGGAAGAGATTTATTCTTTAATTTAAAAATCCCTAAATTAATTATCTCATTAATATTAAATTCTTAATTAAAATGATAACTCAAATTTAAAATATATTAAAAGGCTTAATCATTAAACTAAAATTAAATTATTAAACTCTTTTAAAAAAAATTAAATTAAAATAAAAAAATAAAAAATAAAATTAAATTAAAAAATTAAATTAAATTAAATTAAATTAAATTAAATTAGAATTAAAAGTTGAATTAAATTAAATTAAACTAAATTAAATTAAATAAACAAATTAAATTAAATTAAATGAATTAAATTAAATTAAATTAAATAAATAAAACCAAATTAAATCAAATTAAGTTAAATAAAATTAAATTAAATAAAATTATATTAAATAAACAAATTAAATTAAATTAAATGAATTAAATTAAATTAAATTAAATAAATAAAACCAAATTAAATCAAATTAAGTTAAATAAAATTAAATTAAATAAAATTAAATTAAATAAAATTAAATTAAATTAAATTAAATCAAATTAAATTAAAATTAAATTAAATTAAATTAATTTAATGTAACATCAAATCAAACTAAATCGGATTAAATTGAATTAAATTAAATTAAAACTCAATTAAATTAAATTAAATTAAATTAAGTTGAATTAAATATAACATCACTAAAGACATAAAGAATTCAAAATAAATCTAAAATAACTTGAATACTATTCCAAATTTAAACACATTAACTTAAATCAAATCATTTCAATACCAATTTACCCTCGAAAGCTTTGGTTATTATAACTCCTAAACGTAACATTAAATGAAATGTTACCGCACTTATAGGATATTCAAATGTCCTAGTTCACTCGAGTAAGATAACAACGAAACTCGAATTCTCTGACGATTAATTCATTTGTATAATTAAACCCATTCGGACTTAAAACAATCCTAGAAATATTGAAAAGATGTTTAAGATTTGTCTTAAGCACTTCCTCAATATGATAGGACTTTTATAAGAACAATTGGACTTAATTGTTCTTTGATAAAGAAAATCGTCCTTAAACCAAAACACAAAGAACCTAGACGTCATAGGAGATGACTAGCTATAGGATTAGGAATTTGGTAGAAAACCATAACCCTTACCTTAGTTTTACCTAGGAACATGCTTAAATATTCTAATTGTATTTTAAGTGCAACTTGGGATGACGGGAAGACCCTCCAGTGTACGCTTTTATTTTATTGCAATCTACTTTATCGCAATCTACTTTCTGCAATTTCATTAATCGCATCGCACTTACTTTTCTTGCATGATAAACAACCGTTGCATGAAAACTCACACCTTTAGGATAGACCCTAAAACCGAAACCAAAACTAAGTTAAAAGTCATTGCAAGATAAAATTCACCGCCGCAACATTTCAAAATATAAAACAACTCAAAATTTAATCACAAACGTAACACAAAACTACAATTACAACTAAATTAAAACGTCCTGTTGGATGATCGGGAATACCTCGGATGATGTAACCTACGCGTTGCTAACGGGATTTCCCACGGCCTAAATGAAAGTGTGGAACTCATTCGACTGAGTTTAGCAAATTCATCCGGACTAAGTGAATCCGATAAAAATAATGATGCCGGAAGGATGGAACCGTGGGATCTTAACCGGTGTCGTTATAATCAACTTTAAGATTTGTTTTAATTAAAACATAAAAAAATAATTGGAAATTAAGATCTCGCTCTAAACCAAAACACTTTTCTCATCCCCCGATTTATGATTTCTAAAACTAAACCTCTCGCAACAACAAGGAGCTCGTGAGCATGGTGGGCAAAGACGGCCATCGTCATCGCAAAACCCGAATCTACATCAGCAAAACTTTCCTAGAATTAAATAACAAAGCCATAGGACTTCGAGGTAATTTGCCTAGTGCAACATAAATCCTCAACCTTTTGTTAGGCATTTGCATTGCAAATTAAGCCCTAACCGGACTTAGGATTCCGAGGTAGTCGTTCGGTATGACATAAACCCTCACATCTTCGAGGCTATTTGTATGATTGTGTCATACGAATATAAGCCCTAATAAGTTAAAGTTGGCAAGATCAAAACATTTAAATAAATATTAGGACTTTCCTAAATCCAAGCCAAACAATAGGATAGTCGGGAAATTACCGAATTTCGCTTCGAATCTGTGATTTCTCCTACCTTTCTTCCTTTGGATTCCCAAAACAAAATGTTCCAAATTTGATCCATTCCCTATTGAAATTCCAAATTTCAATCCCTTGAAAATCCTAAACTTTGAAATTCTTGAGAGCGAATTATTGATTATTATCGAGAGTTTTCTTAGGTGATTCCCATCACTTAAGATGTAATTAACTATGGGGCTTGCCCTTATAGGGAATTTTAAAGAACCCAGGTAATATAAACCCTGTTTAATGTTTTCATATTAAGCAGGGGAATTTTGTCGGCTTATAAAATTGGTTCGCAAACCAAACGGATGTCACAAATCTTCTAGTTTATTTAATCGAGCCCCACCGTCAAGCAGTGTGTCTATCCTTTGGGATAGATACACGGTTTGTGGTGCGGTGCTCGTTTATATAAACTATTTGGGATGTGAGATCGGTTTAATCTCATATCTTAAAACCTTCAAATTTAAAATTATTTTCAAAATCAAATACTACTTTTCAAATTATTTATTTTAATTAAATTAAAAATTCGCCGACAGCCTTACGTTAGGCGACCCCTCTTTTTTAAATAAAACACAACCTAAAAATATGCCGACGCATTTCGGCGACTCCGCCTGGGAATAATTCCTCTCTCCATTTTAATCAAATAATTCGCTTTCAAAAATCGGTAGTATATCCATGTCCTTAATGGGTCAAACTACCCTTCTTTCCGTTGGACTCGCTATGTTCATTTCTACCTTGGACAAGTATAGCCAACATTCTCGGATTTAGGAGCCACCGTTTAGACACCCCTAAACAGAGAGGTTCCGAGATCCTTTTACCTCATTTTCGAGGTGGGGTGGACCCCACAGGTGTTAGTTTAGGAATGAGCCTTCGAGTCGAGAAGTCTTGCTTAAGACTTTCTTTTCCTTTCCAACTCGAATCGGATTCCTTACCTTCTCTACACCTTTGAACATTCCGTTCTAAATAAACAAACCCTCTAATAAGTGACTCTTTTAACAAATGATTCCCTCTTATAAATACATGAACAAGAATGAGTTCGGACTCTTTTCAATTCCTTTCTTCTCGTCCTAAAGAAAAGAAGCATAACTTGGGACTGACAACCGAATCTACCCCGCGAAATGGAAGCCCCGAAGCCGATTTTCTCCTTCACCAATGGACCGGACTTCGCCGTCTATAAGGATGAGCCGCCCGACAATGGGATCATCCGATTCGGACAAGGATTTGAAAACACGAATGTCAAGGTCACCGACGTCTCCCTCTTTGCACCGACGAACAAGGTATCCGAAGCCGAGGAACCGCCGCTCGAGTTCAACCTTAGGTCGACCCAAGAGTTTCCTCCCCGCAAAGGATCCCGACTAGGAGGAGTACCGCCGTCCGCAGGAGGACCGTTCTTACTACCCCCACCGGTCTAGTTGTTTCGCACCTACCCCGACTTCGCCAAATCAAAGGGGAAAGAAATCCGTAACTATGGTAAACTCCGTTACCGTGGAGGGTACGGATCTTCTCGTAAGACCTTCGTTTTCGAAATCGGGTCCAGCTCAAAGATTCCGTCACCGACAAGGACCCAAAGAAGAAACAAGTAGAAGGATCGCCGGAGAAGCCGTAGCCGCCGAGATTGCTTTCCGGAGGAAATTCCGTAACTCGCCGAATATACACCGCTACCAAAATATACACCGCTACTAGAATATACACCGCTGCCTGACTACATACCACTTTTGGGAGGAAGCAGGTTCCATCCCCTCTCCGCCGCAGAGGATGAGGAGAATGTTCGCAAGATTGCTGCCACATTACCTCAGCCCGCATACTACAACGATAGCTGCAAGAAAAGAACTAGAACTACGCCGTTTGCTCGACCGCAAACTTTGGTAGAAAAGTTGGCAAGGAAGGAAAACCGCCCAGTATCGGAGATTCTACGAAGGATAGGGCGGGTGCCGGTCAAATCCCGTCTCGGGCCCCGAGTAGAGCCCGCCGTCATGACGTAAAAGCCAAGTAAAAGAATGAAGGCTAGCCCGCCCGTCGTAGTCTTAGGATTACAGATTAGGAGGATACCACCTTCCAAGCATTTGGCCGACGGCACCATCCGGTCCTGGACCTTCCGCCGCTAGAAGGATGGTATGGCGTCCCACTACCGGGCGCTTAAGATCGAAACAACAGACCCCAAGAAAGAAAGTCTCGCCGAGAGGCCGGAATCCGAAGAAAGTGCTACCGCGATAAAGGGAACTCGTGAAAAAGGGACCCGGCAGCCTATCGCATGACAACCGCAAAGATACACAAAAGCCCCGCTAGAAGATGCCATGGAAAAGCTGAGAACCGATATCCGATGGTTGGCAAAAGAAAGAGAAGAAAAGTTCGGAGATGAGATCGATTCATCGGAGTTCATGGACGACGAATATGCAGAAATCAATATGGTTGAGACACGAGCTTCATCAGCTTCGCAAGGTGCTCCTGTAGCCGCAGAAAGAGAGGAGCCAGAACTGATGAGAAGACAGCTTCAGGAGAAAGACGACACGATCGCTCAAATGACGAAAAGGATGGAAGAGATGGCCGTAGCTCCGGCCACTCTCCGCAGTCAAGTACAACCACATGAGAGACACCCCCGGAGGTCATTCACATTGTAGACGGAGGAAAGGAGATTACATCCGTCAATGGGGATGATCAGCTGAAAAGGATACAACACAAAGTATGATCCCCGAAAAGGATATCAAGAACTTGGTAGAACAAGCAGTGCGAGAAGCCTTAGCACAATCGAAGAACGGGACATCCATTCGGACGGGTAGACCTTACCCGTAAGAATTCGACGCCGTCCAATACCCGAAAGGCTTCGTACCACCTCCGTTCAAGACCTTCGACGGACCGGAACCCCCGACGAGCATGTTGCACACTTTCGTGCCGCTTGTTGCAATGCCGGCGGGAGCGATGCATTACTCTTCCGACGGCTCGTCGGCCAGTCGTCGAGAATCGCCTTCGACCGGTATGCGAATTACCCAATGGTTCGGTGAAGACATTCTCGGAGCTAGAGAGCCTCTTCATCAAGCGATTCGCCGGAGCTCGGCACCACATCACTATAGGTGATTTAGTGGTAGAGAAACAAAGGCCGAATGAAACTTTGGTGGATTACATACTTCGATGGAGGAACTTAAGCATGAAGTGTGAACCACAACTACAAGAACAACATGCGATCGGCATCTTGCTTAAAAGCATTCACGGCCCGATAAGCACTTCTCCTCAAAGGATTCACTATTAAGACTTTCGAGAAGTTGTTAAGCAAGGCCGGAAGCTTGCAAGAAGAGGCGAAGCAATTAAGTTTCCCGACAAGACGGACAAGCGTGAAGCCGGTGAAGACCTTCGAAAAGAAATCCGGGATCGTTGCAGCGAGTTGACAAAGGCAAGCAACCGATGCAAATACCACCGTAACGGCCGCAACGAACCACAACAGAATTACCAAGCAACCCCGGCCCGACTATCGATCATCTCCACAAGTATGAACAACCGTCTCGTCCGCAACGTACATCGAGGGAGCTTTTGAGTAGGAATATCCGTTCAAGAATGAAGCAAGATCGAAAATGTTCCGTAGTCCGATGAAGACTCCGCATTTCCAAACTGCTAGAGCCTAAAAGACCGTGAGGAAGTTAACAAGAACGGTGATCCCAACTTTTGCCCCTACCATCGGATGCTTGGGCACAAGATAGAAGATTGCATTACCTTTAAAAGTTGGCTCAACGACAACCTTCGGAAAGGAAATATAACAATCCCGAAGGAGTACATGAAGGAACCCCGTAAAGGAGGTTCCGTCAATGTTATCTCAACCGATCCCGTCATTCCGATAGATCCCTATGCAACCGACGATGGATGGACTATCGCCTCGGACGAGGTCTTCGAAGAAGATTTTAGACGAAGATCCGAACCGCTTCGGTGCGAGCTTCAATTCGTAGTTCGAGACCTATTAAGCCGGTACTTATCACTTGCGATAGAAGAACCACCTCAACGAGAGGCGATCGAAGAGAAGAAGAAAATCGACGAAGAAGAGAGAACCGAGACTCCTAAGGCTAGACTCAGGGGCCGCTTATCCTAGGATAGTTGTTTCGATTCGGGGAGAAATCCCTCAAACCTCCGATTTTGTATGATTATCCGCTCACTTCGGTGGGATCATATAATGATAAGGGTGATGGCGTTGGCTACGTTTGATCGTTTCAAACGATTACGTAACTTGCGACAATCCAGACATCGACTTCGATACCAACAACAATTCTCAAATCATACACGATCTCGACGAGCAAAATAACGAAGAAGGTAGCCATCAAGGAGGCTACGAGAGTTCAACAAGCAACGGATCTATCTGTGAGTTTCGAGGAGCTCTAGTCACGATAGAGTTAGAACCTTCAGATTCTGAAGATAATCCGAAAGAACCTGTCATTCCGATTCGAGAGGAGACACCAGCGAACTCAACACTAGATTCAGAAGAAATTACAGAAGTCAACTTAAGAAGTGGAAGAGTTCTGCCTCCAAGAATGGGTCCGAAAGACAAAGGAAAGCAGGTGGTTGTTCAAGAAGAACCAACCCCAGTAGAAGAAATACCCATTCGAGAAGAAGCCGAGACGCATGAGAACAAAGTGGACTACAACGTGCTAGCCCATCTTAGGAAACTACCGGCCAAGCCGAGCATTTACGATGCTCTCATCTTATCAAAGGAGATGAGAGAAGCTCCGATCAAGGCCTTACTTGATCCGAAATTTGCTTAGCTCAAATGGCCGGAGATTCCTTAGATGAGGTTTGCTCGTTCAAGGAACGACGAGGCGTTACCTTCACGGACAATGACCTACTACTTGGGACAACGGATCACAACCGACCGTTGTACATTTCGGTTACAATCGGGAAGTTTAAGCTCTCCGCAGTATTGGTGGATCCAGGAGCATCAATCAATATAATGAGCCTTCGAACACTAAGCATATTTGGAAATTGATGCTCGCGAGCTCGAAGCGTACAAAATGTTATTAAGAGGATTCAACCGGAAAGGAGAAAGAGCCCTCGGGTCAATAACGCTATCGATGAAGACCGGTGACTTAGCAAAGACAACCGCAAAATTTCACATAATCGATTCGAAACATCGTTCAACGCTCTACTCGGGCCGACCATGGATACATGAAAATAGGATGGTACCATCGTCTCGCATCGGTGCATCAAATATTAAGATGGAGGGGAACGAGTGCATCAAAGGTGACTTGCAACCATTCTCCGTACATGAGATTGGAATCCATGAAGACGCAGCTTATTATGCACCGCCAAAGAAAACAATCTTCTCCGGAGATACCGTAACAAATGAAGCAAAGAAAGTTCGGGACAACGAAGAACTCGAAGTTCTAGTCCAACGAGTCACTCACCACTCCCTTCCGGCGAGATGGTGAAGGTTTCTCCACAACTCGCATCCGAGGTCGAGGCCGGGGACGAGGTCGTGGTAGAGACGCTAGGACGAGTTGGACGAGGAAACCGGCCATCAATGTTGATCGGGAAGATAGTTCGAAGAAGAGAAAGAAATCAAAAAGAAGCGAGCGACAATAAGTCGAAGAAGCCGCAATTCAAGATCTCTCTCGAAGATGAGAAGAACGAAGAATACAAATCAATGTACGAGAAGATTAACCACTACGTACATACTATGACCCTAACCCCGGTCCAGTCTAGCAAGATCGAGGGTATGGTGGTCAAAGAGGTACGTAACGACGGTGCAAGGCCAATCAAATTCTACCGTGGTGCTTCTTCCTCCAAAACAGAAAATAATGTACAATTCGAAGATGTCACTTCATCGAATTAATGGAATTACCTTTGAGTGGTACTCTCCCCGTGTTCAAAATTTAATTCAACGTGGTTTCTTACCTCGACAATGGACAAAAGGCAAATCACAACATTTTGAAAAATTATGGAATAACTCCGGTCGTCCACCCAATTCAAAGCATGGACTCGGATTCGGCACAACAGGGTCAGTTGACGATACTGAATTTTGCTTGGTTGTCACTTGCAAGTCCAATGAAAACCGCATGGAAACTACGGACGAACTCGAAGATTTACAAATCGGAGATGCTCCACCAGAATTCGAAGAAGAAATTAAATCCACAATAGATGAGTTAACGGAAGTTAACTTAGGTACTAGCGAAGAGCCTAGACCTACCATTGTTAGCTCCTTACTCAACAAAGAAGACTCCGAAGAAATAATCAAATTATTAATGGAATTTAAGGACTCGTTTTGCTTGGAACTATGATGAAATGCCGGGATTGGCTCCGGAGGTTGCGGCTCAAAAGCTAGGAGTGGATCCTACTTCGTTCCGGTCGGACAAGGTCCCGGAAGAATGCGTCTAGAAATCGAACAACAAGTCATAGCCGAAGTTAAAAAGCTAATAGACGCTAAATTTGTCCTTGAAGAACAATACCCGACTTGGTTAGCCAATGTGGTGCCGATCGAAAGAAGAATGGTCGATCGGAATCGTGTGGACTTCGGAGATTTAAACAAGGCATGTCCAAAGGATGAATTCCCTCTACCGATCCTGAATTAATGATCGACATTGCTTCAACACATGAAATATTCTCGTTCATGGATGGATCTTCGGGATACAACCGGATAAAAATGGCTCCGAGAAGATGAAAAGCTTACGAGCATTCGAACGCCGATCGGAGTATTTTGCTACACGATAATGCCATTCGGATCGAAGAACGCAGGAGCAACCTACCGGAGAGCAATGACAAGAATTTTTGATGATCTCATCCACAATCAAGTCGAATGCTACGTGGACGATGTGGTCATCAAAAGCAAAGTAAAGGAAAACCACTCGTATGATTTGAGAATTGTTTTCGAACGATTAAGACAATTTAACCTTAAGATGAATCCCTTAAAATGCGCCTTCGGCGTCACCTCCGGGAAATTCTTAGGATTCGTTGTCCGACATCGTGGAATTGAAATTGACCTGGAAAAGATTAAAGCTTTCTTAGAAATGCCGCCTCCCAAAACCTTAAAACAACTACGATCTTTTCAAGGGAAGTTAGCATATCTTCGACGCTTTATCTCAAACCTGTCAGGTACGTGTCAGCCTTTCTCGGCACTAGTTAAAAAGGACGCCAAATTTATTTGGGAAGAGAAATGCCAGAAGGCCTTCGAGGACATTAAACAATATTTAATGACACCTCCTATCTTAGCAGACCCCGGCCTCGTGTAGACCGTCGATACTTTACACCGCGGCTTTAGACGACTCTCTCGAGCCCTGTTGGCCCGGGTCAATGATGAGGGTAAAGAAAATGCTCTTTACTACTTAAGCCG
The DNA here is from genome assembly GCA_022702705.1 of Papilionanthe hookeriana x Papilionanthe teres. NCBI lineage: Eukaryota > Viridiplantae > Streptophyta > Magnoliopsida > Asparagales > Orchidaceae > Papilionanthe > Papilionanthe hookeriana x Papilionanthe teres. The sequence goes on from CM040434.1 coordinate 10,447,945, forward strand.
TCGTTTACTTCCGACGGAAGTAAGGTATCCCGCAATTGAAAAGCATTGTTTGGCCCCGATCTTCGCCGCTCAAAAGCTCGGGCATTACATGCTTTCTCATAAGGTCAACCTGATCTCGAAGTTTAATCCATTGCAATACTTGATGACTCGTCCAACACTTTCCGGCAGACTTGCCAGATGGTCAATGATATTATTGCAATTCGATATAACTTTCATGCCTCTGCGTGTCGTGAAGGGACAAGTCTTAGCAGACTTTCTCGCGAAGACACCCTTTGCCGGCAGAATCTCCTCTCAACGACGATCCGCCGGATGAACAAATAATGATTCTAGAAGACCTCGATGATCGACGTTGGGAATTGTATTTCGTCGGAGCATCTTCAGCACACAAAGACGAAGAATCGCAAGTGTTAGTGCCCGGTAAGGCGGGAATCGGGCTAATCTTTATAACACCGGAGCGGGGATGTTAAGATACTCCTACCACTTGACGAACCGTGTACAAACAATGAAGCGAATACGAAGCCCTCATAACAGACTCGGAATTAACTATTCAAATAGGAATAACGGACATCAACGACTACGGGATTCGCGAGTTAATCATTCAATAGATCGCGGACGATGACAGAATTTTAAAGTCGAGACTCGAACAATACTTCCAAGTATGCCATACAGTTGTGGGAACAAATTCCAAATGTGATAATCTACAAAATTCCTGAAAAGAAAATGCTTTAGCAGATGCTTTAGCCCGTCTCGCAAAAGAATTTGCTCGTTTGCAAGATGAATCGATGGAAGTGTCGGTTCACGGACGTCGAGTCCTATCACAGCTCGACATATACACAATACACAAATCGAAAAAGAAAAAGAATCAGTGGCATCGATGATAGAAAAAACGAAGATTGGCGACAGCCATCGATAGATTACCCGCAAACAGGAAAGCTACCGGATGATAGGTCGCTAGCCCATCGTATCAAGAAAAGAACTCGTCCTACGCATTAATAAACAACACACCGTACGTAAGGTCTTTTGATCAAATGTGGCTAAGGTGCCTAAGCGGGTCCGAGGCCCGTGAAATTGTTAAGGAGGTGCATTCGGGACTCCGTGGCGCTCACCGATCGGGTCCGAAGATGAAAATGAAAATTAAAAGATTAGGATACTACTGGCCCTCGATGATGACCGACTGCATGAAAATCGCCAAGAGCTGTCATCAATGCCAAGTGCACGGAGTGGTTCTACACCAACCTCCAAATGTGCTACATCCGACAATTGCATCGTGGCCATTTGAATGTTGGTGCACGTATATAGTGGGTCCAATAGAACCACCATCTTCAAAAGGACATCGCTTCATTCTTGCGGCTACATATTACTTTTCCAAGTGGGCAGAGGCAGTTCCACTCAGAGAAGTGAAAGCACACCACGTGCTACGGCTTTTCAAGAACCAAGTTGTCTAACGTTTCGGAGTGCCGCGCGAATTATCTCGGATAATGGGTCGGCATTCGAAGCACACAAATCAATAATTTTGTCAGGAGACACGGAATCGACTGGCGATACTCAACAATTTACTACCCAAGAGCAAACGGCCTCGCTGAGGCTTTTAATAAAACTCTCGTTCAAATCTTAAAGAAAACCTTGGACTATAATAAGAGAAATTGGCACAAGAAGTTGTTAGAGGCCTTATGGGCCTACAGGACATCCTTCAGAACTCCTACTCAAGCTACACCTTACACTCTGGTGTATGGGTCCGAGGCAGTGTTACCTTTAGAGGTTCAGCTTCCTTCACTCGGAATTGCGAGTCTGCAAACAAGATCACGACGAAGAGAACGCCAAATTACGACTCGAAGAATTAGAAAGCTTGGAAGGGAAAAGACTTGCAGCGCAACGGAATTTAGAACTATACCAAGCTAAGATGGTTCAAGCCCATGACAAACCGGGTCCGCCCAAGAACCTTCAAAGTTGGTGACTTAGTTCTCGTTCTCAAGAGACCTATCCTTGCACATCGCAAGATAGGAGGAAAATTTGAACCCACTTGGGAAGGACCGTTTGTGGTCGAAGCGAGTATACTCGGGAGGTTCCTACCAGCTAGTGAATTGCCGGGGAGAACGACATATGCTTCCGATCAACGGACGATACTTGAAAAAGTATTACGCTACCCGATGTTTCGAAGGAATGAATTCTTCATCCCTAAGAAACACGGGCGAAGTAATTACTTATGACCAGGTCCGAACCCAAAAATAATAAAAAATGTGCTAAAATAAATAAAATCATGATAATAAAATTTTCCTTGTTTTCTTTTCCAAATCAAAATCTCTTCCTCGATCTTATTCTACTTCATTCCGTTAAATTTGAAAATAAAAATTTATATAAAAAAGAATCTCTTTAATAAACATTTTCTTAATGTTCTTGTTCTTAAGTATGTCCCCCGATCCTTTTCCTTGTCCGCGAAATGTCGAACGGGCGGTTGGTCCCGAACTTTAAGAATGGCGTAAGCCTTGCACTCGATGAAAAGAGGGTGAAAGATGGAGCGATAATCGAGATTGACTCGGATTTCGCACCGGCGGAGCCTACGATACGAGGAAAGTGACTGGGTCCCAGTTGACCGAGAAGAACTGCCCGGCGGACAGTGATGAAAGTGGGTGGCCCAAGTCACCAATCCAACAACAAGAAAAGAAAGGCAAATGCTGAAGAAGACAAGAAAATGAAGTCTGTAGTGGCTACAGCAGAGGGCAAGCTTGTCGACGCCGCGCCCACGAGAGATTCAAGAAGTTCGAAGAGCTACTCTAACGACAACACAACGAAGAAATAAGAATCGCCGTATCCGTAAGATGTTAACAAAACTAGCCGCGGACCGGCCGCGACGAGACAATCGCTAATGCCGGTACATACACTTCGAGGACACCGGTTCACCGGGAACCCGAAGAAAGGAGGCCAGCTCCTAGGATAACGAAAGGACCGGGGAAATCCCCGAGAAGATCGGGAAGAAAGAAGGCTACCACGCCACCGGATAGAACCACAAGTGATGCATGACCTTGTTGCGAAGCAACCCCGGGGGATGTCCCGACGGGCATCATCCCCGAGGAGCCGAGGTATGCGGGAGAACGTGAAGGGATTGAACCGTATATCCCACAATATGTCACAAGGCCTCGCCATCCGCGGATCATTCCGAATACGAGCTGGAGAGAATGCGGAATGTTGAAAAGAAAACCTTCGAATACTTCGAGAGAATTAAAGGTAGAAGAATCAATATACTAGAGGGCCTCGAGCTACATACCGACGTATTCTCCGAGTATGAACAACGAGAAATCGTGGATTGCATCCGGGATTTGAAAAGAATGGGCCGAGCAGGCCGCCTGAGGGAAAATACCTACTCGTAACCCCGAGATGGATGCTTGGGGAAGGGAAGAATCACAATACAATGCGGATGCTGCTACAACTTTGCTGAAGACAGGAAGGGAAACCCACCAGGAATACTCCGTCATTGGCAAGTAGATCCGATGCCATTAGTCATCAAGAGAATGGTAAAGAGATTGATAACATGGAGGGTATTGCCAGCAGATTGCATACCCAATAGCTGCATTATCAACATCTACAAACAGGGTGACTGCATACCCCCGCACATAGATCACCACGACTTTGTCGGACCTTTCGCACGATCTCTTTTTAAACGAGTGTAACATCATGTTCGGATCCGATCTCCGGATAACGAGCCCGGGTGAGTTCCGAGGGCCGATGAAGATACCTTTACCGGTAGGTTCCGTCATGATACTGAAGGGCAACGGAGCAGATATCGCTAAACATTGCATACCAGGAGTACCAGTGAAGCGGATCTCAGTTACTTTCAGAAGGATGGATGACAGGAAGACACCTTACCATTTTCAACCAGACCCAGAGCTAGAGAACCTCCGGCCTTACGAGCTGTGAGTTACATGGGAGATATCACACCTCCAACGTACATCCAGCCGGCATCCTTGCTAAGGATGGCTTGGAAGGTGATGTTATTAACCATGTA
>CM040434.1:12252443-12489745 GCA_022702705.1 Papilionanthe hookeriana x Papilionanthe teres
AAAACTTGAATTATGGAGGCCTACATTGGAGTCTAAAGACTTTTTTTTTAGTAGAACTAAAACTGAATACATGGAATGTAATTTTAGTATTAGTAGTAGCTCTAGCGATAGAAGTGTAACTTTGGGTGATCAAATTATTAAAAGGTGAGAACGATTTAGATATCTCGGTTCTATTGTTCAAGGCGCTAATGGTATAGATGGGGATGTTAAAAGTAGAATTCATGTTGGTTGGTTGTAGTGGAGAAATGCTTCGGGCCTTTTGTGTGTAAGAAAAGTACCACTTCGACTGAAAGGAAAATTTTATAAGATTGTGGTGAGATGCAATGCTCTATGGCGTTGAATGTTGGCCTTTAAAAGAGAAGCATAATACTAAGTTAAGTGTCGCCGAGATGAGAATGATTAGGTGGATGAGTGGCTTTACACTCAGAGACAAGATATGAAATGAATATATCCGTGATAGGGTTGGTGTAGCTTCAGTGACGGACAAAATTAGATAGTCTTCTTAGATGGTTTGGTCACATTAAACGTAGACCATATGATCCGATCAGGAGAGTAGATGTTTTAGATTTGACTTATGTTAGGAAAGGCAGAGGTAGATCTAGGAAGACTTGGGCTTATTGTGTAAAAAATTATCATAATTTACTAGAATTAAATGAAAATATGACACTAAATAGGACGCAATGGAGAGAAAGGATTCATATAACTGACCCCATTAGTGGGATTAAGGCTTTGTTGTTGTCGTTATTGTTGTTGTTGTGTAATATCATTTCAGACTATCAAAATGCAAGACAAGAATGAAATACTTATTTTAAACTATTTAATAAAGCAATTATTCATTTTAAATAATAATAAATTAACAGAAAAGAAAATAATCCCTCACCTGCTTTAAAAGACCTTTGAAATTCTTATCCCTTCACTTCTTTCATAAACACCTAGATCAATTAAATATGCAAATTATTATAGGAATCTAAAGACTTAACATATATCTAATGACCTATATTTAAATTGACGCATAAACCAATAGGCAGTGTCTTACTTTAAAAGGTCTGGTTTGCTTCTTTGCACAAGACTACTCTTTTTTTTTTTTTTCTTTTTATCTTTAATTAAGCCAATCTTTAATCTATTACCTTTAATGTTTGATTAAATTAAACATATTATTAGGATTTAGTAAGTAAACCAATAATTTCAATTAAAGCAAATTTACATCATAACACATTAGATACCCAGAAGATATGGTTCTTATCGTTTGCACATAAAGCTCAATTTCACGCAAGAACGAGCCAACTCCCTTGTCCATGGCATCAAAATCTTCCACTTACGATGTCTGTTTTAAGAACTTTTTATTAACCGTTTAATTAATTAATTTCACTCTCATAAATATATAACCTTTTATTAATTTACTTAATAACTCTCAAGCTTACCTTAAGTTTTCGGCCGGCTGCCCTAACCCTGGCGCTAGCTCAACCACAGTAGGAAGCCTTCTTGTTACATGCGAGGCTCAACACTGCAGGTGGCCGCATGCTTCTTCATGCGACTTCTTTTTCCTTCTTTGGCTAGCTCTTCTCTATCTCCTGTTGTCTCTCGCTCGTTCTTTGCGTTGGTTCAAATGAAGAGTTATATGACTCTTAAGTGATAACTGAAGAGGGGAGCTTATCCTTCGTACCTTAATTTTATTATTTTTTTTGTCATTACAAAAAGAGTCTGAAATAGCAAGCTCTTTTGAATAACAAAATGCTAGTATACTTTGGTGCCAGCTTGTTAAAAAAGTCTTCAGCAAGAGTATAATGTGTTTAACTAAGCCATTTTGGACATATAATAGTGTTAGCATCTGTCTGACTCATTTTCTTTCTAACGCTTGAAATCTAATTTTAGTGTCCTTGCAGCAACATCTTTCACTCAACAGACTAGCCCATATGTCTTTTCTAACTCATGAGCGCTTACACAGTTCTTGACATCCACAGTTCGCATTTATAAATCCTCCATCTTGAAATTATGCAGCCACTTTTCTATTTGATGGCAATCAACATTTTTCTATATTATTATTTTCAATCACTTACTTATGGAGTCAATTTTTTAGATCATAAAATAAAATTACCTTGTACTGCAATCAATAAATTTATTAATTCTAAAGTATGGCGCCAACTATACAGCTATTGATTACAACCCTTGATCAAGTGAATACATGGCTGTACGCACGGACACATATGTAAAACAGATTACTTGGGCAGTCATATTTAGCCACATCAAGTATTCTTCATCAGTTATTGGCATACTTGCAAAACTATTTTTCTTGTAAATTATTCAGAGAAATAAATTTACTTCAAGCACAAAATATAGCACTACTAACCATGGAGCCATTCCAAGGCTGCTGAAGAACGGGTTGTCAAAATTGTGAAGCTGTAAAGTTTCTCACCTGGACAGGAAAACGTGAAATTTGTTGAAGTCAAATCAAAAATATGGTGATGTCTCAAAGAAAAAAATGTTTCAAGTCAAAAGTAAAATATGCAAATAACATACAGAAGAAAAAATATCTAACAAAAACAATTTCACAAAAATGGTTCATAAACAATAAGGAATACAAACTCAAACATGTGCAGCAAATTCCTACATGCAGAGAATGAATATTATACTATGACATTTGAGAAGAACCTCTGAATATATTTAATAGCAAAGCCTTTATGTTCAATCAAGTACAAGAAGTTATTCAACACCAATTCCGTGAATCTCACATATCCATTATAACTAGTATTAGTATCTTTCCTCAATGACTAAGGAACAGATTCCTTCTTAATTGATTTCTTAATTCTTATCATGTAAACATGCAAGCTTCTTTATGGAAAAACAACATTAGTCTTTGGTCCAGGACCACAGACTTATGATAACAGCTGAAGATATCTAACAGTTTCATGACTACATTTTGCTTAAAATTTGAATTAGAAAAAGCTCAAAATGGCCCCTCATATATTTGCATTTGGCCATTTTATTTCCTAACCTACCCATATCTACCATTTAGGGTCTGTTTGGGGCAACTGCAGCTTATCCAGCTTATGCTGATAAGCAGCTTATCCTGATAAGCAGCTTATCCTGACAAGCTGCGTATCTGCACTCGATCCGGATAAGTTTGTTTATTCGTTTGGTTTGAGAGTTTGGAAAACGAGTGATTTGCGATTGTTTGTGGATAAATGACTATTATGCCCTCGAAATGAATAAACCATTAAACCTGTTTGGTTTACAGGGTTTAAGAACGGTTTATTTTAAATTAAAACATAAAAAAATAACTTTGATATATTATTTTCTGTATATAGCAATTTCTAATTCAATAATTACGTACAATAGCAGTATTCTACATAGATACGTTGTCGGATATAATTTTGCGAGCACACACTAATACGAGAGTTCAAAGAATTGCTTTATGTGAAAATTTTGGTTTACAAGATCTTCATAGATGTGTTGTAAGAGAGTTGTCTTGCCCATGCCACCATGACCCACTAAGGATGGAAGAGAAATGTTTTTGTACGGGCTAGCAATATGGGCTTGATCTTCATTTGTTGGCTTCCTCAACCACTCAATAACAAAATCCTTCTCCACGCATCTGTGCTTGGGTGGAAGCGGAGACGACAGCTTAGACCTTAGGGTGGTTTTCTCGCAGCCTTTTGAGGTCCTCCTTCATGCCCGTCCTGCCATCCGAAGCACCGATCTTGCGAGTCATCGCAGCAAGCGGCGATGATTTTATCCATGATTGGGCCAACAAACCAGTCTGCAATGGCACAAATCAAGGTTAAGCGGAGGAGAAGGCAGAGGGTAGAGGGCAGAGGGCAGGCGCGTATGCTTCGGTAGGGACGAGGCGAAGGACTCCTTCGTCTTCGTTCGACAGAGAGCGAGGGGGCAAGCGCGTATTTTTCTTCGCCAGAACGCGGAACGCGGAGGTAGGGTCGCGATCAGCTTCTAATAAAAAATAAGAAAAGCTAAAAAACGCAGTTTTTGTAAACGCCTTAAAAACGTGCTAAACAAACAGTACGGCGGCGTTTTTAAAAACGCCGCCGCACTTATAAGCTGCCCCAAACGGGCCCTTAATCTCTCGACTCCTAAATTTGATCTCAAATAGTCCCACTATTAAAATTTGACAAAAAATACAATAGAAGTTGATACTCAAGGTAACATTTGAAGGTATTTTAGAAACTAAAGTTTGAATACATATTCATTTAAAATTCTTACAATCCTCAATTCCTCTTTCATTTTTATGTTGAGCTGTAGAGACCAAGGCAAATGAGAAGGGATATCTCGTATTGGGTTATGGTTATGTATTGAGATGTTTTTCGCCCCCTAATTTATTCAAGAAAATAAATGAGCATATTATAACTTAAGAGAATGGATTTATTAAAAGAAAATTTGATTATTTTCCTATGAGAATAGATTGTTGAGAATGTAAAAATTATAAGGTTATTCCAAGTGAGGATTTAAGTACCCAACATCGATTATTAGTTTTAGATTTAAAGATGAAGAGTTGTAAAATAAAGAATACTATGAATCATTGTCGTAGAATTAAATGGGGACACCTAAAAGACAAATAAAATTATTTTTATGAATAAACTTCAAGATTTCAAGATTCAAAATGCTCGTGAAGAAGCACAATCTATGTAGGATAAAGTAACAAATACTATTAAACAAGTGGCAAAAGATGTATTTAGAGAATCAAAAGAAAAATTTTTATATATAAAAATAGTTAGTGATGGAATAATAATGTGCAAGAAAAGATAAAATATAAGAAGTTATGTTATAAAAATTGGTTTAAATGTAAAAGCTTTGAAAACTGGGAAAAATATAAAATGTCCTATTGAGGAGGTCTACTTTGGTCTTTAGTGGCCTTCTTTTGAGTAGAACTAAAACTAAATACATATGATGTAATTTTAGTAGTAGTAGCTCTAGTGATACAGTTGTAACTGTGGGTGATTAATTTATTAAAAGGTGTGAACGCTTTAGATATCTCGGGTCTATTGTTTAAAGTAATGGTGATATAGATGGGGATGTTATTAGTAGAATTCAAGTTGGTCGGTTGAAGTAGAGGTATGCTTCGTGCATATTGTGTGATAGAAAAGTACAGCTTAGACTAAAAAGAATTTTATAAGATGGTAGTGAGACCTGCAATGCTCTATGGCGTTATATGTTGGCCATTAAAATAGAAGCATAAAACTTAGTTAAGTGTTGCCAGATGAGAATGCTTAGGTGGAAGAGTGGCTTTACACTTGGAGACAAAATGCGAAATGAATATATCCGTGATAGAGTTGTTGTAGCTCTAGTGGCGGACAAAATTAGAGAGTCATCTTAGATGGTTTGGTCAAATTAAACGTTGACAGTCAGATGATCTGATTAGGAGAGTAGATATTTTAGATTCGACTTATGTTGAGAAAAGCAGAGATAGACCTAGAAAGACTTGGACATATTGTATAAAAAAATGATCTTAATTTATTAGAATTAAATGAAAATATGACATTCAATATGACGCAATGGAGGAAAAGGGTTCATGTAGGCGACCCGATTAGTGGGATAAAGGTTCGTTGTTGTTTTTGTTGTTGTTGTTGTAGATGAAATAGGTAGAGTTTCTATTTCTGTTTGAAAATATTGCAATTTTTTGTCTTATGTGACTCACATTGCCATTTGCTTGGTTCTTTGCTCACGGCTTTTATTTTCATTTACCAAACAAGTTATGCAATATTAGAGATTGAAAAGGGCAAACAATTTATGCAATATTAGAGATTGAAAAGGGTAAAAAATTATTTTATTTTTGAAAATCCCCTCCTACCATGCCTTCTATGTCAAGCTACCATTTAATTTATGATAATTTAGCTAATGAGTTTAACTAAATAAAAATTTAGGATTGATCGAGTTTTACAGCACAAGGTAGTATACTCACAAGAGGATGTGGTTAGTAAATAAAAAAGGTTAGTAAGAGTATAGTCCCACAAAGACTGTTTGTCAATTACTAAGATTAGATCTCTTGACTATTATTTTTAAAAGTTTGCATTAAGTATTCTATTTCAAAAGATCCAAGACTACAAAACATATGCCACTAACTTATCATCCCAAAGGAAAGAAAAAAGAGCAAATGATTCATGTACATATTTCAACAAAAAAACTATCACCTAAGGCTTGTTGTGCACAAAAATGAGCAGCCTTATTATGCTTTCTACAAGTCAAATGAAAGAAAAACTATCTAAATTAAGTAAAGCAATAAAATGATTTTCCTTTGGTTGAATATTCACTTTCTTTTAGACAGGCACTGTCTGAGAAGATATATCACATTATTATTGTTCCGTTCATCGATGAGTCTTATCAAATCAAATATCCAAGGCTATAAAATGTTTTTAATGGAAGGGATGGAAGCTAACTCTGCCTAGGCACTGCCCAAATGTTCTAAATGCTTTCCTGTGCCACTAGGCATTCCGTAGTCTCATCACAAATGACTACTCCCACACCAGTCTCATGAAATGAAAGTAAGGACCCAATCACATTAGCCTTAAATCCAACCAAGAGAGGGAAGGAAACACCATAGAGCTGGTTAGATAGCCTATGGAGCTGATTAATGTTTCAATACTCCCATATTGGATAGAGGAGAGTCTATGTAAGGACCTCAAGAATAGTCTCTGCCATAACCAAGACATCTCAAAGGATATTCCATGCGTCTTGGCATTGTGGTCTCTCCAACATTGTTAAACTACACTGCAAGATATGCAACCCTAAGCATAATATGAGCTTATGACAATAAAGCACACGGCTGGCTTTCTCTTGACAGTTGAACAAAGGGATAGAAATCCCCTACCTCCCAAGCACACCGATGGTCACATTGAATACCTTGCATGTAGAAGTGATGTTAATTTTACCTCTTTTTGATTTTACCCAATGGGCAGTTAATACAATCAGCCAAACCTTTCTTAGGCCGCCAAACCTTAATGAGAAAAGCGATACCAGAATTAGTAGTGAAAATAGTGGAAACATACAAAACAAGCTTTCATTAACATTAAAATAGGAACATGACTCGAATGAAAATAACAACACAAGACATAAAACGACACAATCAAACACTCCTAAATGTATTCCAATGAGTGGTGCAAATCAGTTATAAGGATAGAGATGATTGAGAGGAATGACGGCAGTCACGGGAGGCGGATGGTAGCAAGAGGATTGTGCAGAACTGTAGGGACTACAGATGGAAAAGGGTTGTAGGTGGTCGGCAACGATAGTGGGGTTGTTGGGAGGAGCATGAAATGAGTTAGGAAAGCAGGTCAGGACTAATAACCAGGGGGAAGTGGAAAAGACTAGGTGTCTGGATGACGGAGGGAGAGTTTGGCGGCTGAAAAGTGTGGATGAGAAGGTTTGGGGAAAGTGAAAGGGAGGATATAAACACCACCTTGGTGAGGAAATAGCCAAAGCACCACCAACTACTCAGATACCGCCCATAAAGCAGCAAGAGACTCCACACAAGAGAACTGAAACGAAACACACCAAAAAACAACTCTCTATACTCGAGGAGAGCAATTTATAGGCTCAAAAGAAACTTTAACACAAAATGAGAGAGGGAAGACAAGAAGAATCCAAAATATTCAAAATTCCACTGTTGGCGCCCATATGGATCAGGCAAGTTCACGATCCGCGCGAGATCTCTCGCTATCGCGAGTTCCCCCGCTATCGCAAGTTTGCGCAGGATCGAGGTCTCGCATTTTCGCAAGACTTCGCGAGTTTACAGGCCACATTCCCAAGGAAATGAAGCGCCCCCAATCGGGTGTTGCCCTAACACCACGCCTATGTCAGTCTCCTGGGGTTGGGGGAGCTTCGACCTCATTGGTCGAAGCTTCCGTTTTGATGTCAGCCACCCTGGATCCCACTAGTGATTGAAATGTCTCCTGATGTATCTGAGTGTCTTCCCAATCTTGCGAGTAAATGTCCATATCGATATGTCCTTCTGAGGTTGTGCACCATGCCCATGGTAGTGAATCCTCCCAGAGTAACCAATGATCGGTTCAATCGAGCGTGTAGTGAGAGTAATCGGACCCCTCCTGCACTGCGGTGGTGCTGCTGGTACGGTGTCAACCTGACAAAAACTTAGTCGTATCTACCCAATAGCAGGGGTGGGTGGCTTGGTCCTATCGCTTGGTGTCATCACTAAAACTTATTCTATTGACGCTATTCTGCTAAAAAGGAATCATGTAACCTCAAACTCTGTCAAAAGGAGGGTGATGTGTTTCTCGTCATTGGTGAAAGAATGTGTATTTATAAGCGTCGAGCTGAGTCCTATAGTCAAATTGTCATGGTCGTCCCAACTAAAGGTGGCAAGCATCCATAGGGACTGTCACATCATAACTACTCTTGTAGACAACCTCCAATCGAAAAATATACCAAACATCTTCGATTTTTTACCTGATTCTCCTTCTTTAGCCATATTAATGAATATGGCTAGGAATGCCTCTGTGTTGCAAGTCCCAATTTCTCTATCATCTATGTTGACGCCAAGTCCTTGCTCCTGCCGTCAATGATGAGATTGCATACAGGTGTAGAATATGTTGTGACGAGGCAACTACAAATCCCTCGAGTTCTCGGTTTGTAGCATTGGTCGAATCACGAGAACCTCTCCATAGGGGGGAAGCTGATACTCCTCATCCTATTCCTTGCCTTTCTCTTCATCGCTAATTTCTTCTACGGCACCTTGATCTGTGAGTGTGACTAGCCTGCTTGTGAGGCAGCTGAAGGCAATGTTGTCGTAGTCGTGGCATCAGTAGCACTTCATGGTCGGCACCGTGTTAGAGGAGTTTCCCTTCTCATGTTTCTTCCTGCTTTAATCTGTAGTGTCATTCCCCTGTCCGAGCTTGCTTGTGTCTCTTGAGAGATCCCTATCGATCGTGGTAAATGTAGGTCACAGCCCGCTTGGAAGTTACTGCTTGAAAGATAATTGTTTTCGACTCTACTTTTGTTATCTTTCCACCTTCAAGGCTAATGTCTAGACATCCCTCAGCGTCCAGTATAGTTGTAACTTCACTACATTGCCGATGGCGGGCTTAAGACCCCGAGATATCTGGCTATTTAATGTTTCTTTGGCTTTGTTAGCTCGCATTTCATCTGAAAGTAGTCGAATTGGGTAACTCTTCAACAAAAGGTCCCTCTGTTGCGTGTTATGGAATTTTAGAAAAATATCTTGCCGATAGTGGGGTGGGAGGTACTTTTTCTGCATTACTTTCTTCATCTTCTCCTCTTCCTTTGCCTCTGCACATTTTCTCACCATAAGGAAGCGCCCTTCTTCAGCCAAATAGCAGCTAGCTTGACCCGTTTGTCTTCTGGTACATAATTATTTTTGAAAATTTGTTCAATAGATTGCAACCAGTTGATAAACTCATGGAATACATGCCTCCTTCAGATTTTGGAAGGTCCATTTTGATGCCAAATTCCCGCTGACCTCAATAAGGAGCCTCTTCTCTCGACCTCCTTTGATATTGGATAACAAAACAGCACGTACAATATTCTTTGTCATTGTGACTTTCCCTGTGGAACGGATTAAAATTCTCGTTTATGTCTTCCTCGTGACTCTCTCGATAATGGTCGAAGATAATCTCTTCCTAGTTCCCATCATCTAGCTCGTCTAGTCTCCATTATAGACAGCGATTTTAACGTCGAATCACTTCCTAAGTAGAGCCTAGCATATCTCTCCGCGATGGCATGACAAGAGTTGGGAATTGGAAGAAAAAAGTTGATGGTTTTGGATTGGGCAGGAGTGGATGCTGAGGGACCTTAAGATAGGACTAGGGTTGAACAAGCTCTAATACTAAATGATACGAAAATTAGAAGTAAAAACAGCAGAAACACAAAAATAAACTTAATTAATATTAAAATAGGATTACAACATGACTCGAATGGAAATAACAATATAAAAAAAAACACAAACAAACACTCCTAAATGTATTCCAAAGTGTGGTGGTCGGCTAGAGAGATAGATATGATTGGCAAGAATGACGACCGTCATGGGAAGAGGATGGTAGCGAGAAGACAATGCGGAATTGTAGGGATAGCAAATGGGAAAGGGTTATAGGTGGTCGGCAGTGGTGGTGTTGTTGGGAGGAGCTTGAAAGGAGTTAGGAAGGCGGGTCAGTAGTAATAACCTGTGGGAAGAGGAAAAGGTTGGGTGTCGGAGTGACGGAGGGAGAGTTTGGCGGTTGAAGAGTGTAGAGGATAAGGTTTGAAGAAAGTAATAGGGAAGATATAATCACCACCTTAAAGAGGATGCAGATAAAGCACCACCACCTCCTCGGATGCAGCAGAAAAGGGAAAGAAACTCAACACAGAAGATCTGAAACGAAACATACCAAGAACTGAATCCCACATATTCAAGGACAACAATTTATAGGCTCAAAAGAAACTTCTATACAAAAGAGAGGGAGAAGGCAAGAAGAATCCAAAAAAATCCAAAATTCAACCGTTGGCGCCCATTAAAACTGCGCAGGCTCGCGATCCTTCTCTCTACCCGCACGGCGCGTCAACTTCGTCTTCTTCATCTTCTTTTAAATGCGACGCTAGGTTTCCCCTTACACTCGGCGTCACCTTCTCCTTCTCCTTCTCCTTCTCCTTCCTTTGATTAGGACACTGCATTACGTCCCATAGACGTGAATGGTGACATTATCCTTCCTCCCGTCTTCTTTTACTCGCAAACAAGTTTTGTGGAACACATATTTCACACTGCACCTCTTCCAGTGCATGTTATGTTGTCTCCTACAAGTGGCTTTAACACACCAACAACAACGCGGGCCCACAACAAGCAACGAGGTCGACTTCCTTCATCAATCAGCTAGGGCATGATGCTTCCTCCTCTCTCATCATAGCCATTTGTAAGTTCCTTCTGCATCTTCCATCTCATGAGATGCATTTCTTGCTCTCGCTCTTATTGCAGTTTCTCTTTCTTGTTTTCACCCTAGAAAGTTGTCGAACGACACTTACCACCTTCAAACACCGTTGATCTCGCATATTTTCATTCATTTGTTATTCCACTACCACCTCCACCCTATATCTCCTTCACAAACACCTTCTAGGGGCCCTAGAGCGGATATCATTGAGTTTTCGATAAAAAATAGTAAAAAACTTATTTTAGTGTTCTTAAAAATAGATTAAAATACATTTAAAATTAACTTAATAATAAAGAACAAACAAATATTTTTTACTATTTTAAAATGAAAAATAAAAATAAAACAACTAATTCCAGAAAATCCTTAGGGTCTGTTTGAGATCACTTTCTATTCTATATTTTTGTATATGTTTTAGTCTGTTTTAATTTTGTTTTACTTTTTGTTCTCTACTTTTAAAAAACTCGTTTAGAACTATTATGATTTAAATGCTTTTAAAAACAAAAATAAAAAAATATTTGGTTTGGTATTCTTTTATTTTTTTAAAGAAAAAACTTTTATATTTTAAAACATAGTTAGGTCCACGTGCGCTCCGGTATTAAACTCTACCACCCATGGCTCCAATCAACACAAAGAATTACCTAGGTGGCGGGCGGTAAATGGCGGGGGCCGGCGGCTGCAAGTGGGGGGTGCTGGCTACCGACGGCTACTAGAGGGGGCCGGTGGCGATGGGCTACAGCTAACAGAGGCTGGCGGTGAAGGCTGATAGAGGGTCGCGAGGCAGCGGTAGAGGCAATAGGTGCAGAATGACGGCGACAACTAGTGGGGGCCTAGGGCTTGAGGTGACGAGAGGCGGGCGGCGGGCGGTAGTTAGACTGCGTGCGGGCGTAGGGCGCCAGATGCAGGAGGAGGGAGGCAGGTGGAGGCCGCTGGCGGATGGCGACGGGCAGAGGTCGGTGACTACTGTGAGCAGGAGCCGGTGGCGGGCGACAATTGACGGGGGTCGGCGGTGGAGGACTGGCAACCTCTGTCGACGGGCTGCAGAGCGCGAACAGCCAGCTGACGAGGGCAGGCAACTGTCGGTGGCGCCACGCTATGCGAAGGGTTGTTTTGGTATTTTAAAAACAAGCAAAAAATATGTTTTTTATGTTTTTAGTATTTTAAAAACAGAAGTGTTATCCGTAAAAAAAAAAATAAATAAAACAAAAAACATATAAACAAATACTATTTTTATGTTTGTTCTTATTGTTTGTTTTCAAAAACAAAAATTAAAAAATAAAAATTGATCCCAAACAGCCCCATAATAAATAATGTTTCAACTTTTAAAATGATGCAACACAGAAAAATATGAGTTGGCATTCTTAAACCTTAGATAAAATATAACATAATATAGAGCCCTTGAAGGAAAAAGTTCAACAAAAAAAAAATTAGATGTTCCTTAACTGGAGATGTGTCCTGAAATATGCATTGAAAGCATGGCTCAGGGTGCACATTTTGGAGTCACCATAAACACCAACACATAGAAAAAGGTTAAAGAAAATTGAGAACAAAGATGATGCAAAATATATAGAGAACAGGGAAACATCAACCTTCCATATTCTCCCATGTATCACAAAGCGCAGCAAAAATGAGAGGTCTTCCATCCTTAAAATGTATATAGTATGGCTGTTTTTTGGATCCATCTTTCTTCCACTCGTAGAATCTACAAAAAAATATAATCATTGTTACTAGATCATAAAAAAAGATTAAGTCACATACCTAACACTAAAATAATGGCTAACTAGCAATAGTACCATAAGATTTCAAATAGCAATTAAACCACAAACAAAACCTGCAACCCTTACAAAAAACATCCTAAGAAAAAAATAATTAATGATTTTGAGTATAAAACGATCTCCTCCATGATTAGCATAAGCTTCATCAGATGTACTACATATGTGACTGTTTATAGAAAACACAACATTGCACAACGGGATCAGTTCATTAGCAGTACTACTTTAGGTTTGCCTGGCAACAAGTAGCACTGACAATTGGTATGTTAGTAATGAAAACAGAGGTGATGAAAGGGTTACAAAACCACAAGCAAACTTGTGCAGTTTTTCATGACAACATCCCTCAGCATGACAATGCTTTAGCCACATCAGCCCTGTACTACATATGTGACTGTTTATGAAAACACAACATTGAACAACGGTGATCAGTTCATTAGCAGTACTACTTTAGGTTTGCCTGGCAACAAGTAGCACTGACAATTGGTATGTTAGTAATGAAAACAGAGGTGATGAAAGGGTTACAAAGTCACAAGCAAACTTGTGCAGTTTTTCATAACAACATCCCTCAGCATGACAATGCTTTAGCCACATCAGCCTCACTTCAAGGCATGTATGGATGCTAGTTCATAAAGCAATTAGCTCTATAGCAAAATTGCTCACAATCAGAGAAACCCGAAGTAGGTCTGCACGCATTTAAGCTTCCCCTGCATGAGATTAAACTGATAGCCAGCAATAGCTTTATGAGCTTCCTAAATAGAAATAAATAACATGCCAAATACAGAGATCCTCACTATTCAAACCTCTTGCGCCAGGTTGCATCACCAATAACAATCCATGCATAAGTCTTCTCCAATAGCACAATCAGTGTTGTAGAGCTTCTATGTTTGTAGCAAACTCATCATTGGAACATTTATACACGAGAAGGTGATGAATTTCTTTTTGCTTTTCTTTTCTGGATAGTTGATAGGATGTCATTTGTCCATATTATGATCAACTCCGATATAATTAGTTATAGAAAAAAAATGGGTCATAGGGAGTACAAATGCATGACTTATTTTGGAGCAACTTTAGTAATTAATAATTTTAGACACATGCACCTAGGACGTATTGTGTTGTACCTATGAGACTATGCGAGTATTTTAATGAATGGTGAGAGATTGCATTAAGTTTTCATGTCGTTGAGTTAGTATGTGTTGTGAGGTCATTTCAAGGGAAGGGTCATGTTAAATTTCAAATATTGTTGGTAATAGGTTGATTCAGCATGCTTTACTAACCAACATGTTTAAAATGATGATGAATGGTAATTGTGCACACCATCTTTATTAGCTAGCTATAACATTTTAATGACTTCATTCCCCAAGCTTTGAAAGATGGAGGCCAATAATCAAATAATCTAAGAAATATATGAGTCCTTTTTAAATATCCAGAATGAAATTAATTCTTCATGATTTCATGGGCTCTTGAGTTCTTGTGTTCTCCCCCAAGTAAATGATCTCTTGAGCATGAATAGTAAACCTTGAAAACAAACATCAAGGAAAAGAAGCATAGAACCATAATAAAAGTTTGGAGGAAGTAATCTTTATTATCGTCGGTTGCGTTAACAATTAATCATTTCCAATGTTTTACATTATTATTAATTCTTTGTCATCATGTTTTTCACTATTTATCTAACTAAAACCCCATAAAATATGTGACGACCCGAACTCTCACACATTAAGAAATATGTGACAGCCGAACTCTCACACATTAAGATATTGTCCACTTTGGCCCAATGGTCTCAAGAGTCAAGATTTTGCCTCAACGGTGTAATTTTCCACAAGGTCACCTATCCTCAAGGTGCTCCCACACAAGCACACCTATTTTTGGAGTTTCAGTCAAAACTCTAACTAATACATCAAAAGGCACATTAATATTTAAGAGTTCAGCTTCAGACTACTTAAAGTGTAATACCCAAATTTTTAAAAATTGTTGTTTCAAAATAACTAATTTTTATACCAAAATTTCAACTTTCTCGAAATTCAACAAAAATTATTTAATTTTGTTTTATTCTTCACAACAATCATTTTGATATATAAAACTACAAGCTCATTTGCCAAGAAGAAGTTATTGAATTATTTTTGAATTCGATTTAAATTTTCTAAATTTTTTATTAAAATTATTGTTTTGTTAATGTTTCCCATTACTATAACGTGATAATGAAATCCATAAAATTTCACTAACTAATAGATGTATCAGTTAGGATTTAAAACAATTGTTGCGATATGATTACACAAAAATATTGTTATAATAGTCCAACTGAGCACTCTTAGGGTCAATTGCGGTACGACAGAGGCGAATAACTTTGTCAAACCAAATTCTCACCGGCAGTTGTTTTGACTTGAAAAATCAAGGCCCGGTGAGTGGGTAAAGAATCGGTCTAACTTAACATTACAAGCATGCATAATTCATTTCAATTCATAATTCAATTACATTCACATATACTTGTAAGTGTTAAAAATAACAACACCAATGATATATACAGATTTGCTAAATCCAAAATAATAAATGTATGTAACCAAAAATCTGTAAAACCTCCAAAACTATATAATTCAAAAGTTATTCACGTCACACATAGCTACTTACTCTAGTGCTCATTACCCCTTCCTGAAAGTCAAAAGAATAGAGTGCCCTACAACATGCTCAATAAAATAATCAAGGTTAAAATAAGATTTTATAGATATAAAAGAGGTATAGTGTATGATCATATGTAGCACATATGCAGAATAGAAAAATATAAATATAAACATGCTTAATTCAGATCAAACATGTAAAGAAAAATCACATGAATGCAGGAAGCAATAACTATACAAATCACTCATTTTATCTATTCATGTGTAATCATAGTCATATCCAAAAGAATTTCATAATCATATAAGGTCATTTTAGACATCATTTGTAATTGTATAGATATCGACTACTTTTATATATGTCATGTCATTTGGTCGTCACTAAACCCGAAGATAATATTTTACTATTGATAAAGGTTTAGCTCCTTCTAACATAGTGGTTATCAATAACCTCCTTTATACAAACAATTCCCTACTTTCTATCCCCATCTAATAGCAAAGATTCTCAAAGTTTTGTCACTATCAGATGGCGAATCCTATCATTACATTTCATCCATACTTACAAGCATTCATATAATAGCAAACCTATCACAAAACTTACAACATTCTTATAATAACAATTAATATAATAAGCAATCACAGGCAATGCATAATCATTTGCATAAATAACATGATAAGAATACCTAAAAGCAAATATTTCAGAATATACTCATCAAATCAATATCATAAGAAAATCCTAATAATGGTCAAAGTCCGCACAAACTAGCATTCATATAATCATATGCGGGCATTATTTAATATCCAAAAATTCTAAATGCATTCAATATCAAAAAAAGCATATCAAATCTCAAATGTATTCTTCATAATTTAACACAATATTATTTCATTTGAAACGACAGAGTCGTCATACTTCGAGTTTTCTCAGGCTCGCCGAACTCGCCGCCTAATATAAATAACATGAAATTTATAAACCTCAAGCATTTTCATGAATTCATGGCTTATATCATGTTTTAACCATAAACATAATTTTCTTACATAAACTAGGCTGATCAGCATAACCAACCCTTCTCTGATACTTCATATTCATATTCCCTCTTCTTCTTTTTCCCTTAATCCTTCACTGCAATTCCACATGTTCCCAAAACGCGAAATGCCTTAATAGTGACAAATATCAAAACAAAAACCTAGGGAAAGAAGAAAAACTCCAATTAGTTCAGAAGTGAAAGATCCTCTCACCAATTTCATCTCAGA
Organism: Papilionanthe hookeriana x Papilionanthe teres; assembly: GCA_022702705.1. Lineage (NCBI taxonomy): Eukaryota > Viridiplantae > Streptophyta > Magnoliopsida > Asparagales > Orchidaceae > Papilionanthe > Papilionanthe hookeriana x Papilionanthe teres. The sequence continues at coordinate 12,268,950 of CM040434.1, forward strand.
CCCTAAAATGTGAGTTTTGGTCCCTACAGCTTGCGCTTGCCTATGTCTGCTACATGAGACTAGTGGAGGAGTCTTGCAGGAAGGAGAAATCGGAATGAACGAGGAATTCGTGAAGCTTCCTATGCATTATTTACCTACACCCCGCAAGTCATTGATTGCTTCCCACGGCTGAGAATCATGTGAATAGGTTGGTGGAAACAATAATTCGAGGTATCACAAAATTAATTAGGATTAATTAAGGGTTAATTAAGCTTATACTTGCAACAATTTATATCTCCCTATTCATTTATAATTCATGCATAGTGTCATATATCATATTGATCAATTCAAGATGTAATATTTTATACATTTGCCACAGTTAAATTTCGAGAGAAGCGAAATTTAAGATGTATTTTACACTTGTCAGAATTTTCACTTGATTACATGAAAACCAGTAAAACTGGTCTATAAAAATTTCATTGTCAAAATGTATGAGTTTACTCAAACAAAAAAGGTTATTTTTGTTGCATTTTTTCTTCTTATTCTTATGTAGCTTTTTTCTCTGGCATGTACTTTAATTTTATCTTAATAAAATGAGTCTATCTGTTCATCAACATTTTAGCATCAATTTCCAATATTCTTTTAGGCTCTTCAACGATGTTAAATCTTTCTCACATCAATATATTTGTGTTAAATCCACTGGTTTGTATTGGAAGCTCATTTCCTCAACATGGAAATGTGAATTGCATCATGGATGCCTAACATATCAATAGGCAAAGCTACTATATAAACAACAGGACCGATCCTCTCTACAATTTCAAAAAGATGAATATATATGAGGCTCAACTTGCTCCTTAACCAAATCTATCAATAATTCTAACTTTTAAGAATATAAAATCACCAAATTTAAACTCTATTGAAATGGCTTGGGCCATAATATTTTTCATGTCAATCTAGAGTAGTTTTTAATCTATCTTTAATTAATTTAATTTTCTCTATGATTTTAATTTATCTTTAATTAATTTAAAGTTCTCTATGATTTTATCAACTATATCAAGGCCTAATATTTGATGTTTACACACTTCAACCAAACATAGTAGAGTTCTGCATTTCCTGGCAAATGGTTCTTCATTTGGGAGCTATTTTAATATTGGACCGGTAATTATTATTGTAGCAAACTTAATCATCGGGATGTGGCTTTCCAAATACCTTGAAGCAAAGGGCATAGAGCCTCAATAAATCTTTTCATACCTAAATTATCCTTTCTAATTGTTTGTCGGTCTGTGTATAAAATATTGTGTTAAGATGAAAATGTGTACTCAAATCTTTCTTAATGTCTTTTCACAATTGAGATATAATAATTTTTGAAATACCATTCAATATGATAATTTCTTTTACATATAATATGACCAACATTTCAGTTGAATATGTCTGTTTGCTTGGCAAAAAATGAGTTGATTTTTTTAGTTTGTCAATAATGACCCAAATAATACTGTGACCCTACTTGGATCTGAAAAATCCCATAATAAAATTCATAAAAAAATTTTACTCGTTTTCATTCAAGTATAAGCAATGATTGTAGTAATGCATTGGGCCTGTAATGCTCAGCTTTGACAATTTGACAAATCTAATATTTTGACACATTCAATATCTTTCTTCATACTTAGCCAGCAGCATATTATTTTCAAATCGTTGTAGACTTTAGTGTTGTCTAAAAGACTTATGTACCCCGAAAGATGGGCTTCATGTATAATTTTTTGTCTCAATTCACAATCAATCCGTATGCAAAACTCTAGCTTGTTTCTGATAATAGCATCTTCATTAACAGTCCTATTCTACTTATTTCTAAATTGAAATTGTTCCATGAAATTCGAACATTCATTGCTAACTTTCTGAGCTATCTTAATTCTATCTATCAGAGTTGATTGCATCGTTAGCTGATGTAAATACCCACAATCTCCTGGCCTTTTGACTTCCAAATATAGGCATCATTTTCTTTAATCAATTCCATATCCTAAGTAATAATTCAGCTTGCACTAAGGTAGATTTATGGCTTAAAGAATCAGCAACTACATATGCTCGGCCTGTACAATACTATACATCCAGATCGTAGTCCTTGATAAGTTCTAACCATCTACTCTGACTCAAATTTAGCTTTTTTTAGTAAGATGTATTTCAAACTCTGATGATCAGTGAATACTTCACAACATAAAGGACAACTAAATTTGCTCGACCAGAAAAATATTGTATATTCAAATCATAGTCCTCGATAAGCTCTAACAATTTTCTCTGCATCCAATTCAGCTTTTTTTGGGTGAAAATGTATTTTAAACTTTCATGATCAATGAATACTTTATACCATACAGGTAATACCTCCAAATCATAAAAGCAAAGATTATAAATTACCATGTGTCAACTACTTCCTCTCATGTGGCTTTAAATGTTTGGACGCATATGTTATTAACTTTTTGTTTTGCGTTAGAATGCATCCCAAGCTTCATTAAGATGTCACTACAAATCTATAATCCTTCCATTCCTGATGGAATAACTAGTACTATAGTACTCAAATGTTTATTTAACTCTTGAAAAATGTGCCCAGCATTCTTCAATACACTCATAGTTGATATCATTTCTTATCAACTTGAACAATGGCATGGCTATCTGTGAAATCCTTTAACAAATATTTGTAATAACCTGCCAAATCAAGAAAGTTGCATACTTCATAATATTTTTTAGAGTAGGTCATGCCACAATTGCTTTCACCTTCTAAAAATCCAGTGATATTCATTGTCCACTGATAATATAACCCAAGAATGTAATACTACACACTAAAATTCATAATTCAAAAATTTTGCATAAAATTAAATCTGCCTCAGCAGCCCCAATACTATCCTTGGATGCTTGACATGATGTCTTTAAATATATCAGAATATCATTAATAGATATTGACAATTTAATTCACCTAATACTTGAATATTTGATTCATCAAGTGCATGAACACAGTAGGAACATTGGTTAAGAAAATAGGCATAATTAAGATTTCAAAATGATCATACATGATCTCAAAAGCTATCTTATTTATATTTATCTCCTTGACTCTAACATGATCATATCACGATCTTGTATCAATCCGAAAAAATACAGTAGCACCGTCTCACTTATCCAACAAATCATCTATTTTGGGCAATGGATATTTGTTATAGATTGTCATCTTATTTAGCACTTTATAATCGATGTATAACCATAAATCTATGTTTCTTCTTGGCAAATAATACTGGAGCTCTCTAAGATGAACTATTTAGCCTGATAAAATCTTTATTTATCAATTTCTGTGGTTGAAATTTTAATTCCTGCAATTCCTTTGAAGTCATTCGATGAGGAGATTTGAATATTGTAGATGCCCCTAGCTGCACATCAATGTCAAATTTAACTTCTCGTTTTGGTGACAGCCCTGACAATTCATTAAGAAATACATTTGGAAATTCTGCAACTGAAATTTTCTTCAGTTTTTGCACATCTATATTAGACAATTCTAATTTGATTTGAAAGAACAGCTTGCCACTTCCCAAAAAATACAGTAGCACCGTCTCACTTGACTCTAACATGATCATATCACGATCTTGTATCAATCCGAAAAAATATAGTAGCACCGTCTCACTTATCTAACAAATCATCTATTTTGGGCAATGGATATTTGTTATAGATTGTTATCTTATTTAGCACTTTATAATCGATGTACAACAGCATAAATCTATATTTCTTCTTGGCAAATAATACTGGAGTTCTCTAAGATTAATTGTTTGGCTTGATAAAATCTTTATTTATCAATTTTTGTGGTTGAAATTTTAATTCCTGCAATTCCTTTGAAGTCATTCGATGAGGAGATTTGAATATTGTAGATGCCCCTAGCTGCACATCAATGTCAAATTTAACTTCTCGTTCTGGTGACAGCCCTGACAATTCATTAAGAAATACATTTGGAAATTCTGCAACTGAAATTTTCTTCAGTTTTTGCACATCTATATTAGACAATTCTAATTTGATTTGAAAGAACAGCTTGCCACTTCCCAAATATTTTTCAATCTTCACTGCACTGACCAAAGAGAATGATATTTCGATCACATAAGATATATAATGATTTTTCACTAAGCAATTTGAATTTCACTCGCCTAATCCATCATTCAATCGTGCATAATTCTTTACTGACATCAAAAGTTTGAATTGGTATAATAATTAATTAGGTTAGCAACTTTATATCGGAATAACATACACAACATTTCCTATTTGCATAAAATTCAGTTCCCAAAGATATAATAACATATAAGAAAAGAGTAAAGTGCACAATATCAACAGATAAAATGGTATCAAACTCTTCATAAATAAAAAGAATGTGATGCACCTGAATCAAATAAAATAGTGTAACATGATTTAAAATTAGAAGTGTGCCGGTAACTACTTCATAATTTTTACCTTCTTGAGAGCTAAGTACAAAAACTTTGGCCTTTACTAGTTGCTAATTTCGGCATTCTAAACTTTCAAAATTGACTTAAGTTGAAAGCTTTTCCAAAAAAAGAGTTTTGCTTGATTGATTGCCTTCTAAGAGTTTCTTGGGCTATCTCTGTCCTTAAAATATATGTGGTTTGCTATCCTCTTTTCTTTTCATGAGGACATTTCATCTGAAGATGCACTGGCTATCCACATCTATAGCACTATCCTGAACCCATCAAGCACTGCAAAAGAATGTTTTTTTACACAATTCTCACAAATAGGCAATGCTTATAGTGGTTGCTTCTACTTACCTTCTAATTTAAATTTCTTGCACTACGGTTCTTCTCCCTTACCAAAAAGTTTTTTGCTTGCTTGTTGTCATCGCAGATTGGAGAAATTCAACTAGTACTGAGAAGACACTGACTACAAACATAGCCAAAGCCAATCTCAACAAATCACTTAGGTCACAAAATAATCGGAGCAATTTTTTTTCTTGGTAATGATAGCGGGGGATCTCAAAAAAAGAAGTGAGTTATGTTTCACATTGCATAACTGATTTGGACCCCTACATCAAATTGAAAAGCTTATCTTGCAATGCTAAGTTGGCTGAAGATAGAATGAATCAATTCATAAAAACTTTAACAAATTCAAACATTAATGTAATAACTAATAAAATAAACAAATAAATAAATAAAAGAAAAAGAAAATGAAATTTATTTCATCTGTGATGCTTCGAACCAATCGTCATCTGAATTTGGTTCTTCTTAGATATCGAACATTTCATTTGAACATGAGAGAATGAATTGAAGAGCGAACGAGCGATATATATAGAGAAGGAGAGCCAGAAAAATCGCGAGCAGGAGAAGAAGTCATATGATTATCTTACTAAAGATTTGATTCCATTTGGAACGTTGAGGGCTCCGACGTGAAGAAGGAAGATGGCTGGCTTGCATTTAGGACAAGTGTTTGCGCTCTCGATAAAGTGAAGACGTCGATGCCGAGTACGAGTACCAAGAGGAAGAAGTCGGCCCAAACTCTAGATAAATTTTGAAGAGGATGGAGCTCTTGTGTGCGGATATAGAATCGATTCAAGCTGTTGGACTTACAGGAGAGGGGCTCACATGTAGGGTAGAAGATTTGTATGTTCAACAGGTGCACAAAAGAAAAAAGAGGTAGGAGGCAAGCCGTGGATACGTAAGAGAGGAGACTCGAAGGATAAGAGGAGAGAAACCTTCACTTATGCATGCATTTTGTGTGTAGAGGAAGAAAGGGAGAGGAAGAAAGTTGTGCGTTCATAAGAGGCGAAGCTCGAAGGAGAGGAGGAGAGAAGCCATCATAGATTTTGCTCTCTTATGAGAGTTTAAGACGAAACGAATGTGTTCTGATGAAGGAAACTGAGCCGATTAAGTAGGGTTAACTAGATTTTATATATTTATATTAAATTTATATTTTTGATGTTAAAAAGAGCTTATGTTAACAGATTGACTAACAAAAAGAACTTCGGGCTTATTTATGTGCATAAAGGAGAAATACAATCAAGTTATAAGATTCGAATAACTGATTCTGATAAAAATGTTAATTAAGACTTATTTTACTTGTAAATAAATTAATGTCAATCTTTCATATTAAGAAAAAATTTATACTTAGTAATTGAATCCTACGTTTATGTCAAATAAAGATATTAAATCGTAGCAATAATGTAATTATATAATAAAAAATAAATTAGGATTGGGATATATATATATTAGTATCAAACTTCATAAAATATTATAAATAAAGAATATTTTAATTATAAATAACGATAAAACATTTAGTTAATTTACCGATAATGATACTTTATAATTGATCATAAGTATTCTATTTCAGAAGAGATTGCATAACTTAAAAGCAAACAAAATCATTTGAAAGCAAATTGAGTACTCATGTCATTATACTGTAGTAACATTTTTGTTTCTTATTGACCAAATACATTTACTATTGTTGTCATCAGTAATATTGAAATGACTGCAAACTCACGATTTATGATTCAATTAAATTTTTTTTCATATTATAGAAATGATGAATACTCAATATTGTTTAAATTATCATAAATATTGAATGTTATATAAAAATATTAATTGTTATGCAAGTGACAATTAAATAATCATTATTAGATAATGATTTTCATAATATACTTGTCTGCGCATATTTGACTTTTATGAAGTTCGTCATGATACTAGCAGAAGAAAACTAAGATATTTGTGCACGTAAATTAAAAAGATTATTGATATTAATGTGTCTTAATCGTCATAAATGTAGACAGTGCTTGTATAAAGATTGTACAAACATAAAATGATAAAAAAATATTACAGACATGATAAAACATACTAAATGTTAAGAATTATCGTTGAAGTTTTCATATTTAAGAATGTAAATTATCAATTATTTTTCTATTAATTTATAGTATTCCTGACCTGTATACACATTGTTTTCTTTTTGTTACCCATTGTAGTTTAGGAGTGAACATTTACAAGCTTTGTTTAACATATTATTATTTTAAACTATAATTTCAGGTTTAAATTTTTTATTAAAAAATTAATGATAGAAAGAATATGCTTGTAGAAGACATGGATAATCATAAATGAGATAAATTTTACTGTATTGCTTTAATTTACTTTTGTTAGTGGCTATTTCATTTTTTAAATGTTAGTTATAGAAAATAAATGTATAAAAATTTAATTTCCACCGTCTGACTATCTGTATCCATCGTGGTTAATTCTTAGCCCTGATCCAAGCAGTGACAAAAGTGATATGAGAATGTTTAGAATTAATGATATAATTAGTACAATCTTGATGAAAGAACCAATAAAATATTTAAAATATTATTAATAATATAAAAATTAAAGATTTAAGTTAACAAAGTGATTATGTTAGTTCAGGCAAACTACTGCACTCTAGATAATAAAAAAAAGAGAGCCCGTTAGAAAATGAAGAAGTGTCGCCTGCTTTAAATGTAAATATGAATCTCCTGACCTAGATGATGATGGGCATGACTCAGCTAATTCAGGAGTCCAAACTATAGTCTAATGAGGGTGAGACTATTATTTATCCAACTAGTAATTTTAGCTAGGGTTCCGATTTTAATTTGGAAATGGATGTCGTGCTTGGTTTTACATTTTTTTCTTATTTATTAGGATTCTTGATACTCATTCTTAAGTGAGGTGTATATCCTTTTTTTGTACTGTTATGAAGTACTTTTTTTTGTTCTAAATTATCATATTTATAACCATTACAGTTCTGTTGCAAACAGTACAACTGCACAGTGATATAATGGTCATTTATCCAGAAACAACTGCAAATCAGCTGTTTTCCAAACTGCACAGTTAGTTTGATTTTGATATTTATTTTGCAATATAATTATTATAAGATAAAAAAAAACTTTTGCATAAGTTGACCAATAAATTTTATAACTTCTGTTATGAGTTTTAGATGCTCAATAAAATTTCTTTTAAGAATGTATTTTGGATTGCTTCTACTTATGAACTGTTTGAACTTGTTGAAAAAAATTATGCAATGTACCATTTCAGGTGAATTTATGCGATGAATATACCTCCCACCTATTATGATAAATCCCTACAAGAGTGAGTATTCAAATTATATTTAGTCAATTAATTCACACCCGCCTCTTTTACGACCTACGTTAACTATAAAGGGGTCAACATGAGAGGTGACGCAAGGGTTTTCAAACTCTTCCCTACTTGAGTAATTGATGTCCTTGTTAGTTTCCCAAACCCAATATCATTCACCAAGCAGATAGAATTCTAGAGATGACCTCTACATATTCAAGAGAAGGCTCTCAATATATAGCAGCAACAAGAACAACAACAAAACCTTTATCCAACTAAGTGGAGTCGGCTGCATGAATGTTTTTCTTCATTACGTTAGGTAGTCGACAATAAACGTAAAACTTGTCGAAAAATCATTACATGAATCATTTTGATCATTGTGTAAATGCTTCCAATATATAGCACTTTATCCAAAATCAGTTCAACATGTGACTCCCATGGCGTAGCATTTTATTCTGTATGGCACTTAATTCACGCCTTCAGGTTGTTGTAATGCTCTGATTCTATTTATAACAGCCTGTAATCTCACCCACCGAGATACTGTTTGCTTTTGTCTAATGCCTCACAGTTTTTCCCCAACAGTGTAACTTCCAAGAAGGTCACTCACCCTGAGAGTGCTATAATATAATTCAAAACTAAAAACAACGAACAAACATCGAATAGATTGAACTAGAGAGGTAGAGAAACTCAAATGAGGGTTGGTTTTACCAAAATCAATCAAAACAAACAAGATACGAGGATGATTTATCGTCTCTCCACAAACCCTAGACACCACTAGGTACACCAAGAGAAAGAAAAACAAATGCAGTCAAGTAAAATATACCCCAAAACCTAGCTTCTTAGCCCTAATATGACTCTCCCAATATTCTTCAAACTTCCACTCAAAATTCCTAGAATTTCTCGTGTATGTGATTAGAGCCCAAGTGTGCCCCATTTGGGGGATGGCATATTCTGCAGCGACTTTAGGGTTTTTCGCCCCTCCAACTCAATCAGCTGATCACCAGAAGGCTGGAGTGGGCCCGTCAGTTGAGTCCAGACCGGACATGCCTGGGTCCAGTTTATTCACTGGCATAATAATACTCTCTTCCCAAAGAAGCACCTTCTCCTCAAGGTGGAATAATGGAAATTATTTTTGGATCACCTCATAAGACTGCCACGTACTTCATACTCTTACTGATGCTTTCACTTAATAAGTATCTCCTTTGCTCCCGCCCCTTCTAGGAGCACTCTGAGTGCTTGCGGTTTTCTTTGGATTTTTCATATGATTTTCGGATGAAGCACTGGTGGTCCTTTTTCCAGGACTTTCTCGAGGTTTTGATGATTTTATTTTGTTTTGTTATTTGTTTTTTTTTCAGAGTTTTCTACCAAGAGTTATTCGCCGTCCTTTCTCGAGTTTTTTGGACGATATTTCTTTACCTGTCTGGCATTCACTTGTGTGATACACTCCAGCGTGCTACGTTTAAGAAAATAACGAATCTCCCAGGTATACAAGTTTGTTTATATTTGCAGCGTATTACTTTTTGTACCTGCTACTGTTCTTTTTAGCATGTTGTACCATAATCTTTCTTTGCATGATTTATTGTTTTCCTGTGCTATATACCCTGCTATACACTGTACAACCTTTAAACATACTTGCATAGGATTTAGGAGAACTCAACCATAGGGCCACCTGATTTGACATTATGACTTGCCACCTTAGAAAATTTAACCTCTTCACAAAGAAGGAGCTTGCGACTTAGCGCGGTGGGCGAAGCACGGCCATCTTCGACAATGAAACATGTCTTCACCAGCTAAACCATTCCTTAGTGATTAAACAACAATCCATAGCATTTCGAGGTCGTTCGCTTAGTGCGACATAAATCCTCAACTTCTTTTTAGGTCTTTGTATAGCTCTGTTATACAATATAAGCCCCAACTCGTTTTAGGATTCCGAGGTTGTCGTTCGTCACGACCTAAATCCTCATATCTTCTAGGCTATTCGTGTGATCGTTTCATACAAATGTAAGCCCTAATTAAATAAAATTGACATGATGAAACACTTAAATAATATCTCCCCTAAATCAAAGCTAAACCATAGGATAGTTTGGGAAGTCACCGAGGTTCGCCTCCGGATCTCCGACATCCCCTAGCTCTTCCTCCTTTGGACTCCACAATAAAATGTTCCAAATTTGAGTCAATCCCCTTTCACACCTCTTTGTCCGATTTCGTTGAAAAGTCCATCTTTTTTACTTCCTTGAAGATAACATTTCCTGATTTTTATCGAGAGTTTTCTTAAATAATTTCGGTCATTTAAGATGTAATTAACTATAGGGGCTTGCCCTTATAGGAAGCATTTTCGAACCCGGCTTAATATAAACCCTATTTAATTATTTATATTAAATAGGGGAACTTGTCGACGAAATAAAATGGTTTCACATGACCAAACGAACGTCATATATTTCTTAGTTTATTTGATCGAGCCTCACCTCAAGTATTGTGTTTGTCTTTCGGGATAAATGCATGACTCGAGTGTAGTGCACTCTTTCATTTAAACTATAAAAAATATGGGTCGGTTGATTTCATATTTTTCTAAAAATATATATATATATATATATATATATATATATATATATATATATATATGTATGTAAATTAAAGTGTCCTTCGAAGCGGGCGACAGGATCTCGATTCCGGCGACCAGACGACTTCCTACGGGCACTCCACACCCAAAACAACACCGACAGCCTTCCGCGACTCCGCTGAGGAATGCTTCTCTCTTCATTTAAATCAGGAAATCTTATCTTCATACATAGGTAGTGTGTCCATGTCCCTTATGGACCAGATTACCCTTCTTCCATTGACATGCTTTACTCATTTCTTTTTTGGGTAAGCACGTTCAACTCTTTTGGACTTCGGAGTTCGGGAGGCCGTTAAGGACTTTTTGATCTTTATGTGGGGTCAGACCCCAATAGTTGTGTTGGTGAACTAGTTCCACCTGGGCATTGTGCGTTATGAAGTTAGTCCCTCATTAGGTCCTAAACTTTACATTTTTTTTTCGCTCCTTTGGGTTTGGTTTGTTTTTCTGAGAATCAAGCCAAGTTGTTGCGTCTCTTCACGCTTGTTAATTTGCTAAATGCAACTCTTCGATGCTTCAATCACGAATAAATAATAAATTTGAAGATAAAGAAATAATAGAGGATGCCTACTTCATAAGACAAGTGCGTCAACTTGATTACCTCTGTCGAAACTGCAAGGCACGGGACATCACTGACTTTCAGAAATTCTTCAAATGACAGGGACAATGTCGTCACCAAGGTTGATCTTTTCCTTGGCCTCTGGAATGGAGTTCACTGTCAAGAGGGATGAACTGCCTGACCTGGCAATTATTAAGTTTGGACAAGGGTTCGATGATATTGGAGTTAAGTTCGGGAAGGTTGATGTCACAGTAATGAAGTTTGAAACAAATAAGTCTGTGGAGCCTATTGTAGAGTTTTAACTTGAAATCTGCCGAAGAATTCTCCCCTTCAAAATTGTTGGTTGAAAAGAGCTCTACTAGTGCTGAAAAGACTGTCGTTGAGAGCGTTGGGATTTCTCCGAGAACTGTTTTTGCCCCTACTACCGAGTTCACTGTCACTGCGCCAACTGTTTTGCTGAGTAAGGGAAAAGAGATTCTATATGAGGAAAAGTCTGTTGACGCTTATACCCCACCATTTTCTGGATTCGAGATTGGGTCCAATTCAAGGACTGTGCAACTGATGAAGGCACAGGAAAGGAGGCGCAACCAGGAAATTTTGAAAACCGAACAGCTGCGACAACCCCGCCTACAGTAGACACAACAATATGACCAATCTAGCCAACAACCGCCTCAGGGAAGATCATACCGAGTAGAGAATAAGAGAATGTCTTTGGCAGAACGACAGAAAGTGGTGTATTACTTCAAAGAGGAAATCGTGTCGAAGATGTTCCACGACTCGCTAATGAGACCAGCATTCAAACTTCCAAAGCCGAAAAAGCCAGAGGAAGCCAACATGAAAGATCATCCTCAATACTGCCCATACCACCAGTTGCTCAGCCACACAATAGAAAATTGCTTTGTTTTCAATGATTGGCTTGAAGAGAATTTCAGAAGTGGAAATGTGATAATCCCGAAAGAATATTTAAAAGAACTTGAAGAAGGTTCTGTAAATATGGTTTCGGAGGATTCAAGAGATTCCTACACGACGCCGGTGCTCGGGAAAATAAGTGATGTTTCTTGAAAAGTTTCAGTTGACCTTAAAATTCTCAAAGGAAATTTGATTGAGCCTGCCCTGGAAAAGCTTCGAGCTGACGTTGCACAACTGTCTAAAGATCAGAAAGGAAATATTGAAGACGAAGATTACGGCCTAGCAGATTACATGGAAAGTGAATTCGCAGAAATCAACGTCGTCGAGACCCGAGTCATGTTAGCTGCGAGCGACACTCCTCTTCTTGAGGAGAATGCCGCAGATGAGTGGCAGAGGGCCATCCAGCAAAGGGACGAAAAAATCAGTTGACTCGAAAAGAAAATTGAAGAATTGACAACCGCCATGATTGCAATGCAAAGACAATTACAATCACCGCATACGACACCTCTAGAAACGAACCAACCAGAAACCATTAATGATGCAGATGAAAGAAAAGAGTTCGCCTCTGATGAACAACCGAAAGATTCTCCTCAGAGCGTCGTATCAGAAAGAGAATTTAAGCAAATGGTCGAACAAGTTCGGGAGGCTATAGCCCAGTCTAAAAGTGGGGCATTGATTTTAAAGGGTAGACCCTACCCGGAAGAATTCAACGTTGTACCTTACCCTAAAGGCTTTGTGTCACCGAACTTTAAGATATTTGACGGGACCGGAAATCCTAGACAGCACATAGCACATTTCCGAGCCAGTTGTGGCAACACCGGAGATACCGAAGCATTGCTTTGCCGTCAGTTCGTCAGCAGCTTGTCAGGGATAGCATTTGATTGGTATGCTGAATTACCTAAAGGATCAGTGAAGACATTCGATGAGTTAGAACAGTTGTTTGTAAAAAGATTTTTCGGAGCACATCATGTTTTTATTGGAGATCTCGTGATAGAAAGACAACAGCCTAACGAGACTTTAGTGGACTATATCTTGGGGTGGAGAAACATTAGCATGAAATGTGAACCTCAGCTACAGGAACATCATGCAATTGAGATTATACTCAAAAGCATCCATGGGTCAATAGCTTTCATGCTTAAGGGACTCACCATCAAGTCTTTCGAGAAATTACTCTGCAAAGCCAACAATCTGCAAGAAGTCAGGCATATGGATTCTTATGAGAAGGCCGAGAAGTCTAGGACAACCAAGACATACGAAAGAAAATCTGGAACAGTTGCAGTGGTTAACAGGGGAAAGTGACAGTTGCAAATACAAGCCGAACAACCTCAACAGACCTTCCAACGTCCTCGTCAGAATATTCAGCAATCATCTCAACAGAGACCTTACCAGACATACAAAAGATAAGTTTCAACCATACCCCACAAGACATACTCTTTTAAAGATGAAGCAGCGAAAAAGATGTTCTGCAGTCTGATCAAGAATCCCGAGTTCATGTTGCCTAAGCCGAAGAAGCCTGACGAGGTCAATAAGAAAGGACATCCGAGATATTGCCCATACCACAGGTTCACTGAACACACTATAGAGGACTGTTGCAGTTTCAAGGACGTGCTCGAGGAGAATTTCAAGAATGGGAACGTAACAATCCCGGAAGAATATTTAAAAAAAACCTGAAAAAAGTCATATTAATATGATTTCGGTCGATTTGTTTGTTCTAACATATTCCTACGCAGCTGCCAATGAATGAAATGTCTCTTGGCTACTATTGTACTACTTTTATTGTTTAGCATGATCAATATTGATCTGTACCATCCTTTCTATCACAATAAATGAAAGAAAAATGAGTTTGTTTTTATCTAGAATTGCTCTATATTTAGAAAGCTCAAATTTGAATATCTTGCTAAGACTACGACTTCAGAAAGAATAAAATTAATGCCCTAATAACTGAGTTGTTTTCTTTAAGGAATTCGAACTGGGTCCTAAGTGGATCTAAAAATGAAGTTGTGTTTGAAATACGAGTAATTGACTCGGGATATCACGAGCCTCTTAATTTTCTGTCATGTGACTGAGTCCAAACTTTCAAATAATTATAATATCTCAAAATTCATATTAAGGGACTTTTCATAATTATTAATTGAAAGAGTTTCGACATTCAAAATCTTTGACAGAAGTGTAACTTTGGGTGATCAAATTATTAAAAGGTGTGAACGATTTAGATATCTCAGGTCTATTGTTCGAAGGGGTGGTGATAGAGATGGGGATGTTAATAGTAGAATTCAAGTTTGTTGGTTGAAGTGAAGGAATGCTTCGGGCCTATTGTGTGATAGAAAAGTAACGCTTAAACTGAAAAGAAAATTATATAAGAGGGTGGCGAGACCTACAATGCTCTATGGTACTGAATGTTGGTCTTTAAAAGAGAAGCATAATACTAGTTAAGTGCTGTCGAGATGAGAATGATTAGGTGGATGAGTGGCTTTACACTCAGAGATAAAATGTGAAATGATTATATCTGTGATAAGATTGGTGTAGCTCCAGTGACAGACAAAATTAGAGAGAGCCACCATAGACGGTTTGGTCACATTATACATCGACCAACTGATGATCCAATTAGGAGAGTAGATGTTCTAGATTCGACTTAAGTTAAGAAGGTAGAGGTAGACCTACGAAGACTTAGGCTTATTCTATAAAAAATGATCTTATTTTATTAGAATTAAACAAAAATATGGCACTAAATAGGACACAATGGAGAAAAAGGATTCATGTAGCCGACCTCACTTAGTGGGATTAAGGCTTTGTTGTTGTTGTTGTATATTTCGATTACTAACAATTCAACATTCAAAAATTAATGGAAAGAGACACTAAAAAAAATTTAACCAAAAATAATTTACAATTTTGATTGTTAATCTCGCTTTCTGTATACATTTGCTTCAGTGTTCATCTTATTCAAAATTTTAAAATCTAAAAATATTAAAACATAATGAGTTATCTACAATACTTTAGTGGAGCAATCACATTATTAAACTACGATAACTCAGGAAAGAAAAGTAATACGCATAGTGCTCTTTCATTGGAGTTTAAAGGTCTTCATTTGAGTAGAACTAAAATTGAATACATGGAATGTAATTTTAGTAGTAGTTGTTGTAGTGCAGAATTATACCTATGTGAGTGATCAAATTATCAAAAGACGTGAACCCTTTAGATATCTTAGATCTATTGTTCAAAGTGATGGTGATATAGATGGGGATATCATTAGTAGAATTTAAATTGGTTGGTTGAAGTGGAGGAACGCTTCGTGCCTACTGTGTGATAGAAAAGTACCGCTAAGATTGAAAGGAAAATTTTAAAAGATAGTGGTGAGACATGCAATGCTCTATGGCGCTGAATGTTGGCCTCTAAAAGAGAAGCATAAATCTAAGTTAAGTGTTGCCAAGATGAGAATGCTTAAGTGAATGAGTGGCTTTACGCTTAGAGACAAAAAGCGAAATGAATATATCCATGATAGGGTTGGTATAGCTCCAGTGACAGACAAAATTTGGAGAGTCGCCTAGATGGTTTGATCACATTAAACGTCGACCATTTTATGATTTGATTAGGAGAGTAAATGTTTTAAATTCGACTTATGTTAAGATAGACAGAGATAGACCTAGAAAAACTTGTGCATATTATATAAAAAATTATCTTAATTTATTAAAATTAAATGAAAATATGATACTCAATAGGACGCAATTGAGAAAAAGAATTCATTTAGCGACCCCACATAGTAGGATAAAGGTTTGTTGTTATTGTTGTTGTTATTGCATATTTCTCTTTCATATTTTACTATAGAAAATCTCATAATAGTCTAATGAATGTGTCCATAACATTTATTTAATGGAAATAACTTAAACTTCGATGTGCATTAACTTTAACTTTACTCTTCAATGTTTAGTTTTTAATTTTACTTTTATTTCATACTCTTAACATTTACATCTGTCTCAGGAACACTGTCAAACATAAATTCACACATTCTAATAAACATTATTTTGTCGGTACAACGATTTATGAGCTAAATTATACAATTGTCTGAGTTGAAAATGTGTCTACTTACTCATGGTCGAGCTAATAACGACCTAAACCTCACAATTGTCTAGGGTGTTAGAATAACAACTACAAGCGCCAAGGCCGAAACTAGCCTCTTTTTTGAAAGAGGGGCAAATTGCCACCAAGACCAAATGTGGGGGGCGGGGGGGTTATGATAACGGAGGTCAAAGTTATATTTTAGGAGGGCAAAAATGATATTTCAGAAGAGAAAAAAGACCAAATAGCTCCTCACATAAGTTTGAATCTGAGGGAGGGCAATTGCCCCCTTAGGTCCTACAAGGGTCTACTTATGACGGGCGCATGTACATTAATTTCCTCGTCTGTACCATATGGAACTGAACTTGTAAAATCTTTTTTTTTCCTTTTCTTCCTCAATTCACTGTCATTTTTTGATTTCATGGATCTCGTGATTCTCTTGCCTTTTCTACAATCTTGTTGTCACCTTCCCGATCGGGACTTCCACTAAACCTTCATTTTCTTCTTCGTCGCATCGCCTTTTTCGGCTACTTAAGGAGGACCGAAGTCAAAGCCCGCGGGATCACACTCGGCTCTCTCTTGTCTCATCTTACAGCCACCAAACTGTCTCGACCAACTCCTCTCCTCAGCTAAAATGTGTCACCAATCTGACCGGACCATTGTAATAAAGTCGCGATTAGAACTAGTTGAGATCGTGGCGTACAAAGACCACCAAAGCTCCTATCTTTCACTCCATTCCTTCAAACTGCAACTCTCTTTCGTTCTTCTTGCCTGAAAAACAACAGACTTAAACCAACCCCTCTCCTCCTACCCACGACAGTTAAAGTACCGTGAGTCTATCCTCTTCGTTTTTTGTTTTGTTCTTCTTTCCTTTTATTCTAATAGATATATATAGATATGTGTGTGTGTGTGTGTGTGTGTGTGTGTGTGTGTGTGTGTGTATAAGATAATAATAATAATAATAAATATTAATTATATTACACCTACTTTAATAAATAATTATGTTTAACATATTTAATTGCATAATTTGTAATAATTAGAAATTCTAAATTGTGTAAGATCAGTTGTTGAACCATTGAATATGTAGAAGTTTTCTATAAGTCGTCTCGAGGTGAGTAATTGTTTTTTATTAACGGATAAACGTACATTTTTCTAATTAGGGACGTTAACCATTATTATTTGTAGTATATTTCTAATTACTTCAAAAAATTATCAGTTGTCTCATTGCTACTTCAGTTTTCTTTTTTTCCCACTTGTGATATGTTTCAGTTATTGCTCATAACGAGTAAATAACTTTCTTATTTTATTGCTGCAAAATTTTTGCATGTTTGATTAAATCCCGCAATTATAATATTTTATTTTATATATATTTTATCTTTATGAAATTGCATATAAATTCATGTCATATCACAAGTCTTGTGTGAAGTAGAATATTTCTTACATATTATACATGTGAAAATTTCAGCATGTTTGTGTGATGGTGTGTACGTTGGTGGAATCTATTTTGGATATTAGCTAACCGGGTCGACATGCCCACTGAGCGACGACTCTACAGAAAATCGTGAGTTTTCATTAGGTTGGTATTGACCTTCTTTATTTCAGGGTGTCCGTTAAAATCAACTATATAAATAAAAATTAAATACATAAATTGAATAACTTGATAAATTATGCACTTATATGATTTTATTAGGTTGAAAGTAATTACATGTCCTTGATTAAGCAAATTCATGCTTTTATCTCCTATGCTTCTATAGTTATATATGCATAATCCTCATTCTATGAAAAGAATATTAAATGTCTCATTTTCCTTGTCATTTATGCATTAATAAATAGTTATTATTTACTGTGTTTACTTGTCAAACTCACTATATTTTTGCATTATAGGTTATATTCGGTCACTAGCAAGACCGTTTACATTGGAACAAACAGTTCAGTTTTAGAATTCTTTTTTTAATATTTTTCAGTATTTATTTTAGTTATTGTATTTTTTCTATTTGGGTTTGGATAGTCATTCTATATTGTCATTTCAATTTTAATTAAGTTGGTTTTCTATTTTTCTTTCAGTTGTGTCAATGAACTATTAATTATGAAATAAAATTTATATTTTTTTTATTATTTTTGTTATTATTTCCATAAAATCATTCTTTTGACAATACAAAATAGATTTAACAAATTTAATCATGCCCGGTGTTGTGCCTTGCGTTGTCAGAGCATACCATCTTCCGAACACAGGATGTGACAGAATAGTAACAAAACATATCTTTTGTATTTAACATTCATTGTCCCTGCATTTTTTATCCCTTATCTTTATAGAATTGTGTAGAGGATAAGCTATTCTAGTTAGTGAGTAATTTAGTCGATTTGATTTCACGTACATTTTGTTTGTTTAGAATGGCTTCAAAGAGAAGAGGTGTTACAGCCGCTTGAAGAAAAGGAGTCCCGAGAGAACCTTTAAATGAGATACTAGTTCATATGAGTCTCTTCTCCCCTAACCATCATCATGGAGCACCGAATCTCGACAAGACAACTCTCTCGACGTGGGACACACAAAGTCACTCAAGCGATAAAAGCCAATTTTGTTGCATAAATTGCAAAAGTAGTTCAGGCTATCAACAAGTGGCAGAACCGACACCACAAGTAACTTATAACCTGAACAACCAGTAACTATTGTGGAGGCTCAACCTAACAAACCAGTGATGATGCTCAATGAGTGTATCATGGATCAAGTGATGGACCAGCTTTTTGAAGACCCAACCTACCTTTAATGGTTCGATTGGCTAGATCGAGTCTGACACATGGTTTCATGATATCAAGCAGAAGCTTCAAGGTATAAAGTACGTTAAATACCGTGGGGTGAAAATTGCAATCTTTTAGTTGCACAAATGAGATTCTCTTTTGAATTTCAAGCAAGTTTTATTTTCCCACATGCATATAGAGTGTAATAGAGTGGCTCATTTTTGTGTAAGTTTGTCCTTTTCGTGCTCATTTTTTTGACACATATAGATGATGATAGGGAACTTTCCTCTATACTTGTGATGAAAGATCTCACATTTATGCATGATAGATGCATACACATGTAGTTTTTGTACTTTTTTGATATATCAATGTAATATGCAGTATTCAAGAAATGCCAATGATTGGTGGGAGAGCCCCGCAGGAAACATTTGGACCAGATGCAATAATTTCTTTAGTGAGTTTCGAAAGTCTTCCTAAAGCAATATTTTCCTTTGGCGGATCGAGCCAAGCACATGAACGACTTAAGGAAGCCAAAACAAGAAACAAAAACTGTTCAAGAATACGAGACAATTTGTCAGGATCATCAGATTCATTCCATCGATTAATCATCATGAACACCTAAAAATTTGTCACCTGCTTTTTAGCTAGAGAGAGGGCAGCCAATGGTGTATCGATTGTCAAGTGTACGACTTGCAGAGAGCTAGTGAACCAAGCTATTCAGATAGAGATAGAGATTAATGCCTGCGAGGAAAAACATGTGGTAAGCAGAAGAATTTAGATACACGCAAATGAGAATTCTCCAAAAAAGCAACATCAGAATTATCCAACGCAGAATTGAAAGAAAAAAACATCCTTGTGTTCATTACAGAAAATTACATTATAAAACATAACTTGTTGTCAGCAAATGCTTCAATTGTTATAGTACTAACCATAAAGCCAAGGATCGTCCCCTCAAAGTGTAATGTCAACTGCAAGTGATAGGCCAACCGCAAAATTAATGCTATGTATCGACATAAAAATAAGGGGCAAAAATCTAATGGAAGTCAATATCGGAAGCAACACGGGAAGTGTTAAGCGAAGAAAAATTATTTTCAACCATGGTTGCAGCCAACAAGTGATGGAATCTTAACCATACCAACTACGTCCTAATGCATCGCAATACTAGAAACCATCATTGACAAATCAATACCCTTCAACGGTGTGTACCAGCCTCAGCAAACTCAGGCTCAAGAATAGGCCCAGAAGGCGATTCCACCCCAAGCATTTGGTATGATGCAACAAGAAGCCCATAAAACTCTTGATGTGGTGACATGTATTATCTATATTTTAGAGCAACCACCAAGTTATTGTTTCTCTGGAGTATCACATTCAATTATATCAAATAAATTTGCACCTAATAAATCAGTATCTTCACTACAATCACATATGTCAATAACTAAGTGATATGGTTCATCGTTGATCGTTACTTGATTGTTTCTCTGCACACACACAACTAAAGTTCCTCCTTCGGCTTCGAGAAATCAACTTCTCTTCTCTCGCTAGAATGTGGTGTCACACATTGTCGTTACCTTTTTTATCTATCTACTGTTCTCGCTCTTTGTCTCCTCTATTTAATCTGATTCGAATGAGGTGTTCGACTCTTAAAATGAAATCGTCAAGAAGCAAACGACATGTATTCTAAGGCTTATAAGGCCAATAACTTAAACTTTGGGGCGTACAAACTATGAATTATGCAATGGAAATATATATATATTAATTAAAAAAAAAACAAAATTTATTTTAATTAACTCCAAAGTTTCAAGTAGGCCTAAATCCTGACCCTTCCTCTTCTATGATTTTACATGCATTGTATCCTCTTGCTAGTAATTAGCATCACCTCCAATCAGCTTGCCATGATTTCAAGAACTCTAAGTTGTGCTACTTCAGTGTTTTCCTCCATCTTCAAAAAATTGGTTTGGTTCTCTCAAGCCTAACCAAGCCAATAAAAATTTTCCACTCTCCACATTTCTCACTAAATGTCTGTTTTTACCTGAATTTCTTAATCTTCATAATGGGTTTATTTAGAAAGATGGAGCATATTCAAGGCTAAACTAAGGTTTGAATAAAAGAATTGGAGCATTACTGGTTTTATCCTTCTATATGATGATTTTTCTCTCCTTCACCCATACGTTTTGCCCAATGTTTGTCTCTCCCCCATTTTCGTACTCTCGGGCTGCTCCTGACCGCATACGGTACTCTATAGCTAACCTCTCCCCAATATAGTATTCAATAGGACAAGGAAGCTTTTGTTGATGACAAGATTAACCTAATGGATGCACGTTACCTAAAAAAATTTGTTCTAGAAGACATTGCACTTCAGGTTTCCAGCTTCAAGCAAGGGCTTTGCGTTTATTTCATCAAATTAGTCTATTTTATTGAATTCTACTTGGCTGCATGCAAGGTTCTAACTTTTTTACTTCCAAAGGAGCCCACCTTTTCATTAAAGTTTAAACTCTGCAGACATTCTTCAGAAAATTAATATACTAGAATTTATCATTACAACACATGAAATTTGGATATGCCTCGGAGATATAATTTCAGTAAAATGTAAACAACTAATCAAAACTTTTAGCAAAATTTCATTCAAAGCCATTGAGTTTAAAATAAAAGTCATTCCCATGAAAATTCAACTTTTGGCCAAATGTCAATAAAATAAGCAAAACCAAAAAATAAATATGATTTTGGAATTAGAACAAAACTACCAAAATTGAAAACAGTAAACATTTCATAACTATGACATTAGACTTAATTGTTTATATAGAAAAGCAAAAAACAAAAATGGTACCCTTCTACTGCCACGAGGCACCGATTATGTGGAATGAGACGCCTAAAAGAAGCCTTCTCTTTAACAGACTCCGATCTAGCATTGAACTGCAGTCATGTCAAAACTCATCTAACTGTTTTATTTTAAAGAAACAACTTCCCAAAGAAGGCAATTTGCATTTACTATCATGGACTTAAAAAGTTAATAGAACGGGAGAAAAAATTATTCGTCCATAGAAATGTAAATACAAAAATAAGTGAAAGTGAAAATCCCTCGATCAACGATTTATTTTAAAAAACTTTTTAAGAACTGCTAAGATAAAACTGGAGGAGCACGAGAAGTCAGTTACCATCCTGTAGTGGTCTGGCTTGTCTGCTTTCTTTGTAAAGCTTGGAACAAGCCCCCACTTCATGCATTGGACGACCCCGCAGGGATTACCAGCCTGCAACCCCTGGGCGGCGTCGTTGCGCACCGTGAATATTGGCAAGTAAGTGCCCGGAGAAACGTTGTAAGAAGGGCGGAAACTGCACGGAAGGAAAGTTGTAATGCATACGGACTTGAGAGAGAGAAGTAATGGGTAGGTCGTGGAGTTACCAGTCCATATCAACGGTGCGGACAGAATCGGCATCGCCGTCCTGTAGCCCGCAGGCCCTCCCCACCTGCGCTACGTTCAGAGTGCAGCGAACCCTTCCGCACATTCCAGAAGGGCTGTCTCTCTCTCTCTCTCTGTATCTCTGCTCTGGGTCCTGCTGCCCCGTGCACCCCAACCCAGTATAGGAGCAAGTTGAAGCGGCGCGAAACGTCAGATAAAATCCTGTAAATGGAAAAGCCCGAATTTTCCGAATTTTAAGATAGGGACGTCGAAATTAAAAAAAAGAAACCGAGAGAGAGAGATATATTATAATTAACGGCAAATAACAATTTGTGAAAAAAAAATTATTTGTTATTTTTTATCATTTTGATAATAAAGTTATATATTAACAAAAAATTTTAAATTAAATCAAACTAAAAAAATTTGAGATTTAACACATCAATTTATTTCAAATCAAGTTATTAAGATCTTTTTTTACAATTATTCTAATTTTACGTTTTATTATTTAAAAATAAAGTAATTATATTTTATTATATGATTAATTAATTTTATTTAAATTAATTATTCATAATGTATTGTATTATAGATTATTTTTTATTCATAATAATTTCAAAAATATTGTATATATTTTAGGGTAGAGGAATATAAATTTTAGTTATTATTTCATTTTACATTCAAGGACTATAATTCTATTATTGAGCTCAACTCTCCCAGAAAAAAAAATAATAAGCTTGAAATCATCGAACTATCATTAGGATGAGCCGTCAATCAATTAAGTCATTTTAAAACAACTTAGGGTTACTCATTAGACTCAGGGTCTATTTGGGGCAGTTGCAGCTTAATAAGAAGCTATTGCGCAATAGCGGAAGCTGCTGCAGATAAACTATCTGTTTATTTTTTACAGTTTGAAAACAACTGTGTTGCTGCTGTTTATGTACAAATGGTCATTATGTCACTGTATAATGATGTTTGCAATAGAACTGTTCATAGAAGTATATTCTATACTTTAAAAGTAAATATCCAAAAACATTATAAAATAAAAATATACACCTTACTTAACAGCGAGTAGTATGACTACTACAATTAACAAAAATATTATTAAAATAATAATTAATAATATGATAATATTATTTTTATCCAGCTGTGAGGTCTTAGAGAACTCAGCATATAAACTAACAAATCTATCATTATAAGAAGATAATTGATCTTATAAAAAAAAGGGGTCTTGGTTGTCTTTAACCCACGGATCCCCGATTAATATACGTGAGTTTAATCCTTTAATTTTGTTGTTTAAATTTCTTCCTTTACAACAGTGTCAAAACTTGACTCCAAAGCAAAGTAAGATTTCAATTATGTCTTTTAAAAAGTAGGGATTTTACGCAAGTATACGTATTGTTATCAAGTAATATAGAGTTTTCTGATTAAGCCCCGAATATCGATCCCACGGAGATCGCGGTTAATCACTACGACTTTCAAGAGAAGTTCTAGTCTACAATAATACACTTTAGCTTGGAAGGTCGATAAAAGTTTGGTTTTAATTATATCCTTCAATTATCACTACAACCCTACTTCTACTCCTAAACTAAAATACTTAGAGAAAATTAGAAAGTGGGATTTATACATATTAAAATTACTCTTCCTCATGCAATGAAATTAGTGACATGTGTAAAAGTAAAACAAGTAACGAGAGAGATTGTGACAAATAGAAGCAATTATATTCTTTACCCTTACTTGGTTCTATAAAGAACATAGGTTAGTTTGATGCTTTGAAATGTTGAAGATGGGTTAGGCAAGGAAGATACTAGCTCTCACTCTAGAGTTCCCTCTTCTCCCTCCACCTGGGGGGCTAACATCTCATAACAAAATTTTTCACATCAAACCAAATTAGGGGCTTTAGTTTATCACCCTAAAGTAATACAATTCTACACCTCTTAAACATGCATATCTCTCTATTTATTTGCACTCAACCATGTGGACTACATTCTCACCCATATAATCTCATGTGATTTTTATCAATAGTTGACAGAGATAATATCGCATTGGTTTTTACATGTTCTCACAATAGATTTTAACATGCAAGTTGATCAAGTTTACATGTAAATGAAGATCAAAATAAAATCATCACAATATATTCTAACTCTACTCAATTCTATATCCTACACATGCATATTAATTCATTGTAAGAAGGAAGAGTGAAGAAAACTACTCACTACATATGGAGAAACAACAACTTTTCATTGAACAACACTTTGAATCCATACAAACAAAGTACAAAATTCAAACCAAAATACAATGAAAATACTTATCTCTGATGAAAATCAAACTCTCCTTATGTAGCAAAAGCAATCTCCTTCTAATCATCTCCAAGAACAAATTGAAAAGAAAGAAGAAATACTCACACTCTCTTTCTCTCTCACCTTGTCGCCCCACTTGGGCTCTCGCCCAAGCCTTCTTCTTCTTCTTCAAGCCTTCTTCTCCTCTTATGATCTTCTCCTCCTCTAAATTATCTTCTCCAAGACTTCAAGAGTATTTTATAATTTCCCTAGAGATGCTTAAGTGTCTCTTCAAAAAGAGTCCACATTCAATGAATCTTCCAAATGGTGCTTTAAGTGTCTTTTCACTCCAAGAGACACATATCTTCCATAATAACTTCTTCTAACTTACCTAAGATATTCTAGAAAGTTTATTTTATCATTTCAAATGAATTCTCCACGAGGCAAACTTCGCAACGCTTCAAAAATCGTTCAAATCTGACATTTCTTCTAGAAGTTATGTCAAAAACCATCATTTGCGGCTATGCGCTGATTTCTGGCGCATAGGCGCCACTCCCTGGTGGCTATGTGCCAACTGGTGGCGCCTATGCGCTAGACACAGTTACAAAAGTGTCTGGTTTGACTCTTTTTTCTCTGGTATGCTCCGGTTCAACCCGTTTTGCTCCGGTATACTCAATTTTGGTCCATTTTTGTTATTTTTGATCCAATCACTCCAAATTTTTCAACTTGATGTACCTACAACAAAAAACACAAGAAACATACCTTTAAAATGCAATATCATTATAAAATATAGCATAAAAAGTAGTTCATTTTTAGGTTCATCAAAATCCCCCAAACTTAAACATAACTTGTCCTCAAGTAATAATACACTTTTAAAATAATTTTTGTAGATTAGAGTTAATGGGTCACCCTTTAGAATTGCTAAAATTTTGTTCTAAAATGAATGGTTTAACCTAGAAGAACTTCTAATAAATCAGACTAGCCCGGGGTCTAAGATATTTATCATCAAACTTAGGAATTTATTTTTCTATATAATTTAGAAAAATATGCAGATTTTTCAAACTTTGGATCATATGAATTTTACTTCCTAAATTTAAGAAATCGCTTAAAAAATTTTTACTAATATAAGTATAAAATGCAAGCTTAGGATTGTTCTAAATTCCTTACTCTAAAAAGACTCAAGTGAAACCAATTTTTGATTAGGACCTCTCCTCAAGCTTCTCCTCACACTTTTTTTAGGTTCTTTTTTATCCATTCTTTCTGCTCTTTTTTTTATATAAGTGAGGATTACTATATCTGAGAAATCCTTAAATGATTTTGAATTCCACTATTCTCCTCTAAAGTTAAAACTTATTACTTTCCTTCACTTGAAAAGATGTATTTTTTTTAAAATACTTTCTAAAAGAGCTTTAAAGATTTGAAAATAAAAATTCTAAGAATCCTTAATTTTCCAAAAATACATTTCTTCCTACTAAAGATAGTTATTCATTTTTCCATGTTCTCCATTAAATATCTTTAACTTTAAGTTCACCATTTTCACTAAAAATATCAACTAAGTTTTTCTACTCCATTTAAATACTTAAAATTCTAACATCCTTAAGATGACTCCACATAACAAAAATCATTAGAAATAAAATACAAATTTATTTGTAGTAGTTTTGAAAACAAGTAAGGTTTAAATTTGAAATATTTTTCTTTCCCCCCCAAACTTAAGCTCAAACATGTTTAACAATGAAGTACAAAAATATGTGGCTGGGAAAGATCACTTTTACAATTTACTACACATCTTACAAAAATATCAACAAATAACACTTCGTAGAATATTGCAGTAGAAAGTAAATATAGCCTAAACATGCTTGACATAACATTATAAAGGAATTTTAAATAGTAGAGTAGGTTCAAACTGAAGGTTAAACAAGAACACATTTTTAACTTTATAAAGGAATTGCTGGAAGCTAACAAGTTTAAAATATTAAGATAAGTTTTCTTGTCTGCAATGACTCATTCAACTTGACTCACAAACATAGACACACAAACTTTAATACATAGACTCACAGATTTCATAACCAAACAATAACTGAGGTTAATTTGATCTCCCTTCTACTCACATTTCCCCTCCTTACTTTTAATTTCTAATGGAAGAAACTACACTAATAATATGGGTGTATTATAAATTTTTTGTATGTTTATCACCCTTGGACCATAATTCCCCTATTATAAAAACTCATGTGTTTCTAATTTCAGGTATACTTTAAGTCTAAGGTATTCACAATTTGGTAAATAAAAGTAGTGTAGTTCATCCAGATGTTGTTCACTGAGTAAGTTCATGACCTTACTCAATAAAGACAAAGTCAGATAAAGGAAGTAATAGAGTTGACATGGAGTGGTCCAAGTCAGAACTTTACATGCTTCGAGGTAATGCTCGGCTCCAGGTTGAGAACTAAGTTGTAACGAGACTCGTCGATCTGCTATGTGCAAAAAGTCATATACAAATTTATTCAAGATCAAGGCATAACATCACAACATTAACCCAAAACCACTCTTACACATCAAACAAGGATCAAATTCCAACATCTCACTATAATCTAATCCAACATAACGACAAGCACACTATACAAATAACAAAGATAACCATGGGTTAACTCCCATGAAAGCGCTTGGTCCAACATCGACGACCCGATGTATCCATTTTTTACTCTGGTTGCCCCAGCATCAGAATCTCATTCATTTTGTTATTATACCACGGAATATGCCATTCAATGATTTTGAATAACTATTTCTTTGGAGATCTTTTACTGGTTTCATAGTTCAATTCAGGTTCTTCTTGTGATTGAGTCGAATCTGAAGATATAAAGACTGGTGGTATAGATGAATTCCATAAATAGGTAGGCTTTAAACTTTTATGGGGTACATTCATCTTAAGTTCGTGAGATTTTTCAACATATAGAATTAAAAGTTCTTATTTTCGGTAACATCCATCATTCTACAACTCTCCTGAACATACATATCGTCTTCTTTAAACAACGTTTTCAACTCATTGTGAAAATCCATCTCGACCTCATTTGTTAACTTACTCTCAAAACTCTCTTGGAAATGATCTTTACTTAGATAATTAATTTCATCTATTCAAAAACAATTATCATCTTTTCTCTCAGTTGGATATTTCATAGTCTTTAATACATCAAAAGATATTTCATGATCATTAATATTCATAGTCAACTCTTTTTTTTGCACATCTATCATAGATTGTCCAGTAACAAGGAAATGTCTCCCCAAAATAATTGGATTATCTTCATCGTCCTCCATATCTAATACAATAAAGTCCAAAGGAAAGATAAATTTATCCACTTTAACAAGCACATCTTCTATAACCCCTTTTGGATAAATGATAGATCGATCAGCTAGCTGAAGGGTTACAGTAGTTGGAGAAATATTAGTTAAACATAACCTTCTAAATATAGATAGAGGCATCACATTAATGCTCACTCCTAAATCACATAAAGCTTTTCCACATAATTGTTCTCCAATTGCACAATGAATTGTAAAGCTACAAGGATCTTTAAGTTTCTGAGGAAGCTTTTTCGAAGTATAGTGTTGCACTCCTCACTTAATGCCTGCTGTCTTATAATCCCCAGAGTTTCCTTTTTTTATTTAATATTTCCTTCATAAACTTTGCATAACTTGGCATATGTTCCAAAGCTTCAGTGAAAGGAATATTTATCATTAACTTTTTAAGTACTTTCAGGAATATTGAAAATTTTTTATCCAACTCATGATGTCTAAGTCTTTGAGAAAATGGAGGTGGTGGTCTTTCTAAATTGATTTTAGTTGGAGATATAATTTTTACAAATCCTTAGAAACGTGTTCTTTAGGTCCTTTAGTTTCTTTTGTTTCTCTTACAACTTCTTTCTCTTTTCTAACCACATCCTCTATCTCTTTTTCCACTTCTTATTTAGACAACTTCTACTTGTTCATTAGTGTTCTTTTTAGGATTGATCTCAATGTTGCTAGGAAGTGTTCCTTGGAGTCTATTGATAAGTGAGTTAGCAATTTGTCCCAGTTGATTCTCTATGTTTATAATCGCAGCATTTTGACTTTGCAACTGGTTTCCCATTTTCAATATCACTTCTTCTATAGACATCTTCTTAACCTCAAATTGTTGATCATTGTTAGAGTATAGTAGATATGAAGGTCTATAGTTTGTGTTCCCCTGATTATTCCAACTTTCATTATGATTTACTTGATTATTTTCCCATTATTGGTTTCCACCCATAGTAGTATGATTCAAGTTAAAATTAGGATGGTTCTTCCAACTTGGATTGTAAAAGTTAGAATACAGATTATTTATGGTATTTAACTCATATGATAAGTTAGAATCAATCAGATGTCCTAATGAACTTTCCTCACTTACTGGAGTAAATTGAGGCTGGTTCATTCTAAATTGGTCAAACTTCATTAATATTGCAACAATTTGAGATGCAAGAATTGCAATAGCATCCGTATCATAAACACTGGCTACCTTTCTAAGATATACCCTTGTATAGGGCCATTGAAATTCATTTATAGTCATTTATTTAATTAACGCATACGCTTCATCAAATGGTCTTGACATTAATGAACCACAAGTAGCGTGACATCAATTATAGACCTAAGGGATTCTACTAACCCGTTGTAAAAAGTTTGAATGATTAACCGATTGGGCAGAGCATCGTGTGGACACTTTCTTAGGTGTTCCTTAAATCTTTCCTAGGATTCATATATCGATTCCCCTTCATAATGACAAAATGAGATAATATCATTTCTATGTTTAGTACTCCTTGAAGGTGAAAAATACTTAGCTAGGAATTTTTCTGTTAACTCCTCCCATTTTTTAATAGAGCCAGGTGCTAAAGAGTATAACCACATTTTAGCTTATCCCTTAATGAGAAAGGAAAAAGCTTTAGTCTATCAACACCGTCTGACATGCCATTATAACGAAATGTAGCACAAAGTTCTAGAAAATTGATAAGTGTAAATAGGGATCCTCTGCAAGAGTTCTCCTAAACTGGTTGTTCTGTACCAGTTGGATAATCTCTGGACTAAATTCAAACGAGTCAGTTTCTACGACATGGATTTATATACTTGATTGAATTTTACCTATCGTAGGATTTACATAATCACTCAATGATTTATGATGATTTTCCAAGTTATTATTTTGAATATTTTCCATTTCCATTTCTAGTTTTTCAATTCCTTGTCTGTTTTTTTTGTATTTTTTTTTCATTTTTTCTAACTCAAGAATATAAAACACAAGTCCTACAGATCCTTTAGTTCGCATACATAACACAACATACAATACATTAACTATCAAACAAAAAATATTTTCAACACAAGAAAACAATTTCACAAACACCTTGTTTTTCACACAAATAGTTTCTCCACAACAATTTTTCATACAAAAAACACTTTTCACACAAAACAGTTTTTACGACACTACAATTTTCTAAGTCTAAGACTAAATACTTCAACTAAAATGCTCCTAAAAAGTCAAGATCAACCGTTGCGATCCCCGACAACGGTGCCAAAAACTTTATCCCCGATTAATATACGTGAGTTTAATCCTTTAATTTTGTTGTTTAAATTTCTTCCTTTGCAACGGTGCAAAAAACTTGACTCCAAAGCAAAGTAAGATTTTAATTATGTCTTTTAAATAGTATGGATTTTATACAAGTATACGTATCATTATCAAATAATATAGAGCTTTCTGATTAAGCCCCGAATATTGATCCCACGGAGATCGCGGTTAATCACGGTGGCTTTCAAGAGAAGTTCTAGTCTACAATAACACTCCTTAGCTTGGAAGGTCGATAAAAGTTTGGTTTTAATTATATCCTTCAATTATCACTACAATACTACTTCTACTCCTAAACTAAAATACTTACAGAAAATTAGAAAGTGTGGTTTATATATATTAAAACTACTCTTCCTCATGCGATGAAATTAGTGACATATTGATCCCCGATAGATATAAGTGCAACGACGCCAAAAACTTGGTACCGTCAAATATAAGTGCGCTGATGATTTTAGATATGAAAATTATGATTTTATAATATGAGATACTATGCAAATATACGTATCGTTTATCGAGTAATATAGGACTTTACGATTAAGCCCGAGATATCGAACCACGGGGAAAAATGTGAAATATTTAAAGGAATCAGAGAAATTATCTTTTTACATTCTTTAATTGTTTTCGAAAAAGTATGTCTTGATTTTGAAAAGTTTTGAAGGTTGATATGTCTTTTGAAATTTTCTTAATAAAATGTCAAACAAGAAATTAAAAATACAATAACTAATAACACTGGATGTAAAATACTATTAACTAGAATATCTTTTTCTTTCCTTTCATGAAGTAGTAATAATTCTTAACGTATTGTTGTGGAAGTATTCAAATTTTTTTTGTGACAGATAGAAGCAAATGTGTTCTTTACCCTTACTTGGTTCTATAAAGAACATAGTTTAATTTGAAATTTATATTATTTTGAACATGGTTAGGCGGGGAAGATACCGGTCTCTCACTCTAGAGTTCCCTCGATTCCATCACATGAGGGCTAACTTCTCATAACAAAACTCGAAACTCGAACCAAATTAGGGGTTTTAGACTTGTCACTCTAAAATCCTCTAATTTTACTCCCTTTATAAAAATATCTTTTAATATTACATTCGATTATATGAATTACTGAGTTCTCGCCATATAATTTCGTGTGATTCTTACTAACTTTTATGAGACAATATCTGCGTTGGATCTTACATAATTTCGAGAATTTTTACAACTTAACGAGGCCGAATTAAGAAATAAACAAAGTTTTTAGAATCAATCTTCACAACTTCTTCCAACTTTTAAACACTTATACTTTCCACAACAATTCTCTTTAAATTAATTACTTCTCCATTTAAGAAAAAAAAAGATAAAGTAAACTACTCAGAATGCATTGAGAAAATATAAAAATACATTGATTTGAAATTAAAAATAACGATAAGAAAAATAACAAACGAAAATAAGTATTAATAAACAAAATAAAAGTAAACACTTGTCTGAAAATTCTCTCCACAAGACTAAGGAAGTTCCTCTGAAACTTTGACTTTTCGCTAAACTACATCTCAGAGCAAGTCTCCTAACTCCGTTGACTCAGAATATAGACTTCAGACTTCAATAAAAACTAATCTAAAAGAAAGAAAAGAAGTGGGAAGAAGAATACTTCACTCCGACCCTTTTCTCCTTTCTACTCTCTACTCCTACTCTAAATTAAAACTTTTAAAATGCAGTGGAGAAAAAATGTAAGTACTCTTCAAAATGCAGTGGAAGAGTCTCCTCAAATTGCCTCCTCTAAATCTTTCCTAAGACTCTCTTTAAATAGTAAACCAAAAGGTGCCTTGGTGTCTCTTCAAAATGTGTCCAGATTTGATGTATCTACCAAGGAACGCACCCTTCATTCAAACTTGCCGCCCAAAGGAAGTTATGGACGTTACCACCAAGAGTTGCATCCCATCCCCTTTGAAATTGACACCAAATCCATTTGAATCTCGATTTTTAACTGTGGCGGCTAAGCGCCGGCCCAGCGACGCTTAGCCGCTAGTGCCAAATTTTTTATTTTTCCTTTTTTTTGCTTCAAATTTGATCCAATTTTGCTCATTTCATCATGACCATCCATTTTCATCATACCTGCAAGAAAAACACAAAATAATTTCCATTAAAGTGCAATATCTTTAAAAATAGGTATAAAAATGTTCATAAAAATACTATATATTTTATGTGTATCAAATTCCTCCAAACTTAAATGTTACTTGTCCTCAAGTGACAGTTAATCTTATAGAACATTTTAGTATTCAAATTATGTAATGAGTTTCTTAGGAAGATAACAAAATTTTGTTCTAGAAATGGAATAGTCCAATTTAGAAAAAATTTCAGTAATTAAAACCAACTTAAAGTTTAGAAAGTTCTTAAGTAAAAGAAAATGATAAATATAAGTCTCTATCTATTTCGAAATATTTGTAGATTTTTCGAAATATAGGATTCGAACATTTATTTTTCTCACTTAAAAATCTTTATTTGAAAAATAATTTTACTTACTATATTACAACTTTAAGCTTTAGATTTTCTTTGAACTTATATCTTAAACTTTAGGTATGAAACCGATTTTTGATTAGTCCCTTAAATCTTCGAGTTTCTCCTCCCTTTTCATATCTTATATTTTTCACTTTTTTTTTATAAGGCAAGGATTACTATATACTGGATAGACCTTTAATGATTTTGAATTCCATCCTTCCATTTAAAATAAAAATCGGATATACATCTTTCACTTAAAAATCATAATAATAGTATCCGAAAATTACTCTTGAATAAAAGAAATTTAAGCTTTGAAGAATAAAAGTCGAATCTTACATTTATCCAAAAATACAAAACTTCTTACTAAAGATAGTTTAACTTTATCTAACACTTCTTCATTAAGAAAATTTTAACTTTAAGTTTTTCATGACTACTTATAAATTTTAGCTAAATTCTTTTATTCATTTCATATTCGAAATTTTGTTCCCCTAATATAACTTTATGTAAATAATTGTTCTTAATAAAAAATAAGATTTATTTTTAAGTATTCTTGAGAATCAAATAAAATTTTAGGTTTTTGAAAATCTTTATTTTTAAAATCTCCCCCAAACTTTAAATTTTTAATTAAGATAAAACATTTAAGCATGATCCATGAAAAAAAGTACCTATTTTTAGTGTTCATTTCATGACCTACTTTATGCATATTTTTAAATATATTACACTATAAAGGAATGTATTTTGCATAATTTTATTTTCGAGAAAAAAATATGATTTTAGAGAAGATGAAGCAAAAGCTATGCGATTTTGAGCCGAAATGAGCGAGAAAAACAAATTCTAACTTGGCACATATCAATATGTCTTTCTATGCTCAATATCTTTTACATTTCTCAAATGTTTTGGATGAAATTATACTTTTGAGAAAGGTTGTTTTTATGTCTATCTTGTAGGTAAAGATGTTAAGAACGCAACACAACTGAAATGGGGGCAAAACGGAGTTGAAACGGAGCCAAACAGAGCAAAACGGTGGAGCTGTGCATAGGGTAGCGCCTGGCGCCAAACCTGGCGCCCATGCTCTAGTTACGACGAGAAAACGACGCCTAGGCTCCAGAATCAAGGCCTAGGCACCAGAATCATCTATAAACGGTTATGTGACGGATTTTTGACGACTTTGGGAGTTATTTTGACGGTGTTAAGTAGTTTTTAGGCCTTCTAGAAGCCTGGAAGTTATTCCTAATATAGAGGACATGTGATACAATGTATCTAGGCACATTGGAACGGTTTTAATCGCGAAAAGGTGCGACCCAAAGTGAAGGGGTGCGAAGACTTGGTCAACGGAGTCCGGCGCTGGCGCCGGTTCGGCGCTGGCGCCGAGTTGGTTTATAGAAGATTCATTAAACATGGACACATTTTGAAGAGGTTCCTTGAGGCGACCCTTGAGGCTTTATAAATAGGAGGCCGCTCCTTCGGGAGAAAATTGCACCACATAGTCTCTTTCTTTCCCCTTAGTCATTTTAGTCATTTAGAGTTATGAAGATGTAGATTTTTACATCTTATGGAGAGATTGGTGAGGGATTTTGAGATATTTATGTAAGGGATGTACGAGCGTCGCATGGATCAGTGGGAAACTTTGGTGGAGAGATCTTCTTCTCTATTTCAGAAGGAAAAAGCTAAATATTGTGATCTTTATTCTCTTGTAATTCTTGTAAACACTTTCTAGTGGATTTTCTTTGTTTTAAACTAAGTTTTTTGTCGTGAATTATCCATGTTTCGTAAGTGATTTTCTTTACTCTTTCTTTTAATATGAAGTAGTGGCATGCGTAAGAAAATCATTTTTATGATAGAATTATCTATTAGATGCTTCTAGGTGACAGATAGTTGCATAAATATAATATAATACCAATGAAATAAGTTTCTTGTTGACACTTAATTTATTATATAGTTCTATCAATTCTTTTACTTCTTATGTCATTATTTTCATTTACTTTTATTTTGTAATGAAATAGATGCATGTTTAGGAATTAATATTTGCTTAGATATTCTCTTATTAAATTATGGTGATGATATTCATACAGAGCTTCATTTACTTTACAAACTGATCACTTGTATTGTTAAAACTTGTTGAAGAATTACGAGACACAGAAGGAGATGAATTCTTAACTAGTAGATATCACAAGAATCCTTGGGTAGTCGAAGGCCTTGGGCGGGTTATTCGAGTGAAGTGCGAATAAATAGGGAGATATTGTTTATTAGGCGCGGAATTGATTAGTTTTAGAGTGACGGACTAAATTCTAATAATTTGATCTATAGAAAGGGAACGGGTCATTGGTAGGGCCGACCATAGCCACCCTTGGACATATAGTAGTGTGAGCTTAGATTAACCCATTCTACTTAATAAAACATCACGAGGCGATCTATAGATTAGCTGATATTCTTTATGCTGGACGAAAGGGTAAAGAATATGAATGTATTTGACAACTACTACATTAATTCTAAGCATATCTTTCTTACACATTATACTATGTAATTGCAAGAGAAATGTAATTTTTAATCTCTCGAATTTCTCCAAACCAATTTATCTATAAGTTATCATTTTTTTTAAGAACTTTATTTATGATTAGTTATTAGAACACTCATTTTAATCGACATTGTCGGCATATTTTTAGGTTGTGTGATATTTTAAAAAGGGGTCGCCTAACAGAAGTTGTCGGCGAATTTTAAATTTAATTTAAATATAGATATAATTTAGAAAGTAGTATTTGATTTTGAAAATAATTTTAAATTTGAAGATTTTAAGATATGAAATCAGGCGATCTCGCATCCAGAAAAGTTTATATAAACGAGCACCGCACCACGAGCCAGTGTATCTATCCCTAAGGATAGACACAACGCTTGATGGTGGGGCTCGGTTAAATAAGCTAGAAGATTTGTGACATCCGTTTGGTACGCGAACCAATTTTATAAGCCGAAATAATTCCCTTGCTTAATATGAAAATATTAAACGGGGTTTATATTACACAGGTTCTTTAAAATTCCATATAAGAGCGAGCCACTATAGTTAATTACATCTTAAGTGACGGGAATCACCTAAGAAAACTCTCGATAATAATTAATAATTCGCTCTCGAGAATTTCGAAGTTTAAGTTTTCGAAAGAATTGAATTTTTGAATCTCGATAGGGAATGGATCGAGTTTGGAACATTATATTTTGGGAATCGAGGGAAGAAAAGTAGGAGAAATTACGGATTCGAAGCGAACTTCGGTAATTTCCCGACTATCTATTGTTTGGCTTGGATTTAGGAAAGTCTAATGTTTATTTAATGTTTTAATCTTGCCGATTTTAGTTAATTAGGGCTTATATTTATATGATAAAATCATACGAAATAGCACTGGAAGATATGAGGGTTTATGTCGTATCGGACGATTACCTCGGAATCCTAAGACCGGTTAGGGCTTAATTTGCGATACGAAATGCACTAACGAAGAGTTGAGGATCTATGTTGCACTAGAGCGAACTACCTCGAAGTCCTATGGCTTTTTAATTCTAGGAAAGTTTCTTTGAAGTAGGTTCGAGTTTTGTCGACGACGATGGTTGTGTTGCCATCAGTGCTCAGAGCTCCTTGTCGTTGCGAGAGGTTTAGTTTTAGAAATTATAAATCGAGGATGAGAAAAGTGTTTTGGTTTAGAGAAGTCTTAATTTCCAAGTGTTTTTTGTGTTTTAATTAAGACAAATCTTAAAGTTGATTATAACGACACCGGTTAAGATCCACGGTTCCATCCTTCGGCATCATTATTTTTATCGGATTCACTTAGTCAGGATGAATTTGCTAAACTCAGTTGAATGAGTTCGACACTTTCATTTAGGCAGTGGGAAATCCAGTTAGCAACACGTAGGTTACATCATCAGAGGTATTCCCGATCATCCAACAAGACGTTTTAATTTAGTTGTAATTGTAGTTTTGTGTTACATTTGTGATTAAATTTTGAGTTGTCTTATATTTTAAAATGTTGTGGAGGTGAATTTTATCTTGTAGTGTCTTTTAATTTAGTTATGGGTTTCGGTTTTGGTTTATGTCCTAAAGGTGTAGGTTTTCATGCAGCATTGTTGTTTTATCGTACAGAAAAATAAGTGCGATGCGATTAAATAAATTAACGTAAAGTAAATCGCAATAAAATAAAAGCGTACGGAGGGTCTTCCGTCGTCAAGCTGCACTTAAAACACAATTAGAATATTTAAGCGAGTTCCTAGGTAAAGGTAAGGGAAAGGGTTATGGTTTTACGCAAATTCCTAATCCATATGCTAGTCATTTCCTATGACGTCTCAGGTTCTTTGTGTTTTTTGGTTTGAAGACGATTTTCTTCATCGAAGAACAGTAAGTTCGATTGTTCTTATAAATATCCTATCATATTGAGGAAGTGCTTAGGAAGGATCCTAAACATCTTTTCGATATTTACTAGGATTGTTTTAAGTCCGAATGAATTTAATTATGTAAATGAATCGATCGTCAGAGGTTTTCAATTTTGTTAACTTGCTCGATGATTTAGGACATTTGAATGTCACATAAGTGAAGTAACATTTCATTTTATATTACATGTTTAGGAGTTATGATAACTAAAGCTCTTGAGGGTAAATTGGTGTTGAAACGGTTTGTGATTAATTTAAGTTCAAATTAATGATTTAAGTTTGGAATAGTGTTGAAGTTATTTTAGATTTATTTTTGAGTTCTTTATGTCTTAGGTGATGTTATTTAATTCGACTTAATTTAATTTAATTTAATTTAATTTAATTTAATTCAATTTAATTCAATTTAGTTTGATTTGATTTAATTCTTAATTTAATTTAATTTAATTTAATTTAATTTAATTTAATTTAATTTAATTTAATTTAATTTATTTAATTAATTTTATTTAATTTAATTTAATTTAATTTTATTTATTTAATTTAATTTAATTTATTTATTTAATTTAATTCAACTTTTAATCTTAATTTAATTTAATTTAATTTTAATTTAATTCAACTTTTAATCTTAATTTAATTTACTTAATTTAATTTAATTTTTAATTTAATTTAATTTAATTTTAATTGAAATTTTTGAGAGAGTTTAATGATTTAATTTTAGTTTAATGATTAAGTCTTTTAATATTTTAAATTTGAGTTATCATTTTAATTAAGAGTTGAATATTAATGAGATGATTAATTTAGGGATTTTTAAATTAAAGAATAAATCTCTTCACTAATAATATCCACTATTTTAATAATTCCAATTTTATTATTCTTCCAAATTTAATCAATTATTTAATTAAGGTTTAATCATTTTAAATTGCTCAATGGGTTTCTACCCTTTAATTATTTAAATTTCAATCATCCAAATCAGGTTAGGATCAAATATTATACTTGTTAATTTTTTATTAAACCTAAAGTTTTAATTAAGGGTTAAAATTTAATCACCATTTTACCCTTCAAGCCTAATAATGTCATAACTCACTAAATTGAACTCAAATGAACTTGAAATTTTTATGTGACTTCACTCATATGTCAATAAAGACATGAGAGGAGAAAATGTGATTTTTCTGTATTTAATTTATTTATATAATTATTTTTAGTAGAAAATAGAGATTTTCAAGGAAAATTTGATAACATGACCAAGGGAAAGTTTCTGTCCTTAAGAAAATTAGGGGACATTCCTAATGACCAGAGGACCACTTGGACTAATTTTGGTGATTTTTTGAATTATATTATTTTTATTATAATTATTTTAAGTTTTAGAGTGTTAATTAATTTAAAAATAAAATAAATGTTGAAAAATGAATTTTATATTTTTCAAAAATCTCTCTGATATCAAAGAAATCAGAGAATCAAATTTTGCAATTTTCTGATTTTTATATGATTTATTATAATTATTTTAGTGAAAATGCTAGAAAATACATTTTTCTTAATTTTAAAATTACCCTAGAGCTTTAAAATTTAATATCTCACTAAATAAACCTAGGAAAAATATGGGATTTGTTCTTAAGTGATTAAAATTCAAAATGTGACATTTTGGTGAATTTTATTATTTTTGTGATTTTTATTATTTTTTAATTATTTAAAAATATTAAAATAATATTAAAAATCAACTTTTTTAGAAAATTGAAGTTTTAATTTTCTTAAATTCCCCTGATATCAGAGAGACTCCAAAACCAATTTGGTGAATTTTTGATAGATATTTTGAAAGTTATGAATTTTTAAAGTTTAAAATGACTAAGTGGCTTAATCGACCCGATTAGTGGGGACTAACAAAGTCCAATTGACCTCAAATTTTTATGGTGGGTTCCTCTGATCCTAAAGGTCAGTGGAGAATTGATTTCAAGTCAATTTGATGTATGGTTAGCTCTAATTAATTAGAGACCTATTTTGGGTGTTTAAGCCGATTAGGGTTGTCTAAAATGAGCTAACTCAAAACCTATTTTTCCTAGGGTTCTGCGAGTCATAAGGAACATCACCAAATTTTCCTAGAATTTATTACACAACATGCTATTTATTGGAATTAAAATACTCAAAACAGTGACATGAATTTGAAAAATCGATAACTCTTCATAGGGATGGCCTCGACTTTGGAAAATTCGGGGAATGTTCCCAATTCGGAGGCTTCAAAAGCCACTATGGTCTCATGCCATGGTGAATTGTATGAATGCATGGAGAATTAAATGTATGCGAGAGAGTAAATAAATTACTAAAAATAAAATACTTGATGAAATTAAATGATTTCTTTTCCACATTATTCTCCTACGTTCACTCTGAGCAAGAGGGTATTTTTCTTTTATTTTTATGATTTTCCTACACAAAGTTATGAATTTTCCAAGTTTAGGGAATTAAATAAATAGAAAAATACCCTATTTTTCTATTTATCCACGCGGCGCCAGCGCATCCTCGGCATCTCCGAACTCACACGCGTCGCGCTCCCATTCGACGCCGCCATCCGAGTCGGCGGCCGGGCCCCGCGGTTCTCGTACGCGTCTCCTGGTCCAACGCCATCCGAGCCGTCCGTCCGCGCGTGTATTAAATGGACGGCATCCGTTCATCGTCCCCGAGCGTCCTCGCCCGAGAGCCGTCCACACTAAATCCACTAGATCTCGCTCGATACTCGACTGATTTTTATGTTCTTATGCTCGCATGGATTCGTCTTGAAGAGACGAACACATCTATACGGTTATCATGCATTGAAATTAAGGCATTTGAAATGGAGAATCTCCGGAAGCTCGGGATGAAGAATTAGTTCATACCTTTGCTCGGAGAAGTGTGGCTTCGATGCGAGAGTTGTTGCACCTTCGATTGGATCCCGCAAGCTCCGGATGAAGTCTCCGGTGCGGTGAATTGTCTAGATGTGATTTCGACCAAGCCCGATCCACAAAGCTTGGAGGCTGGAGCAACCTGGGTGGCATCGGAGATGGGGCTTTTCTTTGGTGGACACCTTCCCTGGTACGAGTGAAGGTGTAGAACCAATCGATTTGGGGATTGGCTCACTTGTGGAGAAGTGTCCTGGTTTTGGGTGGAATTTCGACTACGAAATTGAGCTCGCGAGAGAAGAAATGGCGGGGGATCTCACTGGGGATCAAGTGCTCTGTGTGTGGGGAGGAGTACGGAACAATTTTGGCGAGTTTCGGTAAGGTACGAGTTCGGCACCTCTCTTGGCCGAGAGGGTGAGGGGTTTAAATAGGCATGGTGGAGGCTCTCCCAGGGGGGTTTAATGGTTGGGATCGAGCTTGCTCGGTGAGGAGAAGAACAGTACTGCGATGGCCGTTTGGAGTGAGGCGGCTCGGCGAGGTGGAATTCCAAAATTTGGCTCCTCCCAAGGTCTCGGCCATGGTGTTTTCCGGCGACCCGGGCGGGTGGCCGGCGAGCATGGGTCACCCTCGGAGTCCGGGTGGGTCGGGGTTAGAGGTTTGTGCAATCGATTAGCCATTGCCATGTGTAAAGTGGCTGAATTAAAATGGAATGGGGGAGGGGTCATTTTGGCTTCAATTTGGTCAACCCATTGGTTTGGGTTGGGTTCACCCTCCAAGGCCAATTTGGGCTGAAGGAAAAGTGATTTGGCTCAGCATAATCAGTGGGGTCAAGTCACCATCCAAGCACAATTAGGCATAAGCATGGTTAAGGGGAATCATGGGAGTGGTTAATCACCTTTAGGAATTAAGGAAAGAGTCTCCTCCTTTTGCCCAAAATGGCATGGTGACATGTAAAGAGGCTCTCATAGCTTGCATATGGCTTGTGCATGGCTCCATGGCTCCATTTGGCTTGGGAAAAGGTTGGGTCGATTTCATAAAAATGGGTTTTAAGAATTTTGGATATTTTGGTGAAAATTTGCATGAAGCTTGATTTGGAATGGTTTAATTGATGATTTTGAAACTTAGGGGTGATTTTGATTAAATGGATGATGAAAGGAAGTGTCATGTGGGCTTTGGATGAATTTGGGCTTTTGAATTTGAAGGGAGTGGGCTTTTAGGAAAGTTTAAGGGAAATGGGCTTTTTGATTTTAGGATGGGCATTTGGGTAAAGATTTTGTGAAAGGCCTTGTCAAATAAATGTCATAATTGGTTTATGGATGTTCTATGAAGGGCTTGGAGTCAATTTGGTGTGATTTGGAG
The DNA here is from genome assembly GCA_022702705.1 of Papilionanthe hookeriana x Papilionanthe teres. NCBI lineage: Eukaryota > Viridiplantae > Streptophyta > Magnoliopsida > Asparagales > Orchidaceae > Papilionanthe > Papilionanthe hookeriana x Papilionanthe teres. Next base: position 12,310,268 of record CM040434.1, read on the forward strand.
TTGAATTGGTTTGAATTTGGGTTTATTTGGTAAGTGGGCCTATATGGGTCCAAGTGGGCCAAGTTGGGCCAATGTTGGGCTAGGGTTGAAATTGATGTAAAATTAATGTTGAGAAATATTTATGGGAGTGTTTCAAAGAGGTTTTGACTTTGGTTAGGTTTTGATTTTGGGATTTGGGCTCATTTGGGCTAGGTTTAGGTTTAGGTCAAAAATGGGCCTTGTAGCTTTGGGTTGAATTTGAGTGGGATTTGGGTCTAATTTTTTGGGCAAATCATGTTAGTGTTTTGTTTGTGGGAATGTTAAGGAAGATTTAGAAAAGGTTTGGGGTTAATTGGAGTTGAATTGGGTGAGTTTTGGGTTAAGTTTGGGTCATGGGTCCAAATTGGGCTTTAAGGCCAAAAGTGAAATTGGATCCAAATGTCAATCAAATTAGACTTGGATTTGGTCTAGATTGGTGTTGGGGATGTTGAATTGAAATTTAGAATTGAATTGGACCAGAATTTAGGTCAATTGGGTAGGTTAGGTTTGACATTGGGTTCACTTTGGGTTAAAATGGGTCAAATTGGGGGTTTTGATAAAAGTGGGGTAAATTGACAAAATTGGCCCATGGTGTAGTTGGACAAAATGAAATTGGGAATATTTGGGATTTTCTGGAATTTTCTGGGAGTTTTCTGAATTTTTGGATTTTTGGGTTAAGAGGGGTATTTTGGGTATTTGGAGGGTATTGGGAGGTTTTCTTGGAATTTTTGGTATTTCTGGGTATGGATGATCAATTTGAGTGATTTGGAAATGTTTGGGATTGATTTTGGAGAATTTTGGGTAATTTAGAAATTTTTTGAGAAATTTGGGTAGTTTCAAGGGTTTTGGGTAGGCTAAGCGGGTGTAGGGTCCTGGGGGTTAAAAATTGAAATTTTGGGAAATTGAAGATTGGGTGGATGTAAGTGGAAAGAAGTCATTTTGGTTGAGCCATGAAGCCATATCAAGCCCATATGAGCCATGAAGGGACTCATTTGAGGCATTCACCATGTTGTTCCTAACCTCTTGCGCGAGGGCTTAGGGGTTAAGGACCATCCATGTGAATCACCTACATGAGTCGGGAGGTCAAGTCGGGTATGGGTGTGTTTTTAGGAAGTGTGTGAAAGTGTAGTGTGTAGGTGTAGTGTGTGTGCAAGTCGACCCTTCACCGGACGGGGCCACCGCAGGGCGATCTGAGGCCAAAGAGTCTTATAGGAACTCATCCTTTAAACTTCCACATTTGATTTCAACCCTCTAGATGATTAGGGGTCTACGGTCGAGTTTGCGGAGTTTGCGGGGAGTTTAGAAGTGGTTTGAATTTCTAAAAGGTGGGTCCCAATTCTAATCCTCTAAGATAGTCAAAGGAAAAGCCTAAGGCTAGATCCTAAGTACTAAAGAGAAGAAGAGAAGACCTCATCAAAAATGAGGTCAACAGACATTCCAAATTTAGGTCTTATAGAAGTAGACTGGAATTAGCCTAAAGAATTACTTACCTCGCTTCTCTGTGGGATCGATACTGGGGCTATAGAAGAAAACCCTATATTACTTGAAATGATACGTATGCTTGTGTATTACCCCTAGTGTGTAAAATATTTTCTAATATTTTACAACATTTTGATTTTATACACTAGCCGCTATTTATAAATTGGGTTAAGTTTTTGGCCATCTTTTGGAAGCGAATATTACTGCGTTATTGCGGGTCGGGTCAAGATTTTGGCGCCGTTGATGGGAAGCTTCGGTAAGAACTTTAGGAGAATTTTAGTTGAAATAATTAGGTTTAGACTTGGAAAATTGTAGTGTCGTAAAAACTGTTTGTGTGAAAAATAAGGTGTTCGTGAAAATGTTTTGTTGTGTTGAATATATTTTATCTATTATTTGTTTAATTGTTAATATACTGTTTGTTGTGCTCTGTATGCGTAACAAAGGATCTAAAGGATTTGTGCCTTATGATCCCGAGTTAGAAAAATGGAAAAAATTTAAAAAACAGAAGGGACTCGAAAAACTAGAAATGGAAATGGAAAACTTTCAAGGTAATAACTTAGAAAATCATCATACTTCATTGAGGGATTATGAAAAACCTACGACAGATGAAATTCACTCAAGCATACAAAACCCTGTCGTAGAAGCTGACTCGTTTGAAATAAATCTTGAGATTACCCAACTTGTGCAGAACAACCAGTTTGGGGGAACTCCTTTGGAGGATCCCTATTTACACTTATCTAGTTTTCTAGAACTTTGTGATACATTTCATTATAACGGTATGTGAGACGATGTTGTTAGGCTAAGGCTTTTTTCCTTTCTCACTAAAGGATAAGGCTACAATATGGTTATACTCATTAGCACCTAACTCTATTAAAAATTGGGAGGAGTTAACTCAGAAATTCCTAGCTAAGTATTTTCCACCTTCAAGGACTATTAAACTTAGAAACGATATTATCTCATTTTGTCGATATGAAGGAGAAACAATATACGAAGTACGGGAAAGATTTAAGGAACTCCTAAGAAAGTGTCCACACCATGCTCTGCCTAATTGGTTAATCATTGAAACTTTTTACAATGGGTTAGTAGGATACCTTAAGTTTATAATTGATGCTACTGCTGGTGGTTCATTAATGTCAAAATCATTTAATAAAGCGTATGCGTTAATTGAAGAAATGGCTACAAATGAATTTGAATGGCCCTCTGCAAGGGTAAATCCTAAAATGGTAGCCAATGTTCATGATATAGATGCGATTGCAATTCTTGCATCTCAGGTTGCTGAAATATCGAGGAAGTTGGACCAATTTGGAATGAACCAGCCTCAATTTACTCCAGTAAGTGAGGAAATTTCATTAGGGAATATGATTGATTCTAATTTATCATATGACGTTTTAAATACCATAAAAAACCCATATTCTAACTTTTACAACCCGTGTTAGGAGAACTATCCTAAATTTAACTGGAATCATACTACTGATGGTGGAAACCAAAAATGGGAAAATAATCATGCAAATCCTAATGGAAGTTGGAAAAATCAGGGAAACACAAACTATAGACCTTCATATCCACCGGACTCTAAAAATGATCAACAATTTGAGGATAAGGAGATGTCTATGGAAGAAGTGGTATTGAAAGTGGGAAACCAGTTACAAAGTCAAAATGCTACGATTAAAAATATAGAGAATCAAGTGGGACAAATGGCTAATTCACTTAGCAATAGACCCCAAGGAACACTTATTAGCAACATTGAAATCAACCCTAAAGAGAACACTAATGAACAAGTAGAAGCTGTCCATTTAAAAAGTGGAAGAGAGATAGAAGAAGTGGTTAAAAAAGAGAAAGAAGTTGTGAGAGAAACAAAGAAAACTAAAAGACCTGAAAAACATGTTTCTAAGGATCTGGAAAAATTAATTTCTCCAACTAAAATCAGTTTGGAAAGACCAACACCTCCATTTCCTCAAAGGCTTAGACAACATGAGTTGGATAAAAAATATTCAAAGTTCATGAAAGTACTTAAGAAATTAACGATAAATATTCCTTTCACTGAAGCTTTGGAACAGATGCCAAGTTATGCAAAGTTTATGAAGGACGTATTGAACAAGAAAAGGAAATTTGGGGATTAGGAGACAGTTGCACTAAATGAGGAGTGCAGCGCTATACTTCAGAAAAAATTTCCTCAGAAATTTAAAGATCCTTGTAGCTTTACAATTCCTTGTGCAATTGGAAAAAGATTATGTAGAAAAGCTTTATGTGATTTAGGAGTGAGCATCAATGCGATGCCTCTATCTATATTTAGAAGGTTAGGTTCAGTCGATATTTCTCCCACTACTGTAACCCTTATGTTAGCTGATCGATCTATCATTTATTCAAAAGGAGTTATAGAAGACATGCTTGTTAAAGTGGATAAGTTTTTCTTTCATGTGGACTTTATTGTATTAGATATGGAGGAAGATAAAGAAATTCCAATTATTTTAGGGAGACCTTTCCTTGTTACTGGACAAGCTATGATAGATGTGCAAAAAGGAAAGTTGACTATGAATATTAATGACCGAGAAGTAACTTTTGATGTATTAAAGACTATGAAACATCCAACTGAGAAAATTGATGATTGTTTTTGGATGGATGAAATTGATTATCTAAATAAAAACCATTTCCAAGAAAGTTTTGAGAGTAAGATAACGAGATGAGGTCGGAATGGATTTTCATGATGATTCAAAAATGTTATTTAAAGAAGAGCGTATGTATGTTCAAGAGAGGTGTGAAATGATGGACGTCACCGAAAATAGTAAACTTTTAATTCCATCTGTTGAAAAATCTCATGAACTTAAGATGGATGTACCCCATACAATTTTAAAGCCAACCTATTTAGGGAATTCATCTACACAACCAGTCTTTATATCTTTGGATGCAACTCAATCACAAGGAAAACCTGAATTGAACGATGAACATGATAAAGTTATTGAACTAGGACTCAGAAGAGAATTTGAGGATATATTTCAAAAGAACTTTGAGTTGAGAAAAGAGGATAAGGATATTGGAAGACCATTGGAAGAAATTCCTAAGGAATTAGAAAAACCTATTTCCTCGACTAAGATAGATCCTCCATCATTTAATAATTATAAAGGGAAAGAATTGGAAGATAATTTAAAACATAAGAGTAATATAGAAGAATTTAATCCTGAATTTGAATTATCTAAAGGGAATCTGATCCAAATTTTGGGAGACCTTGAAGTATCTTATAAAGATCCATTTCTTATAAATTTCAAGGATGATATTAATATGCAAATTCAGAAAATCAATAGAAGAATATTGGATCTAGAAAGATATATGAGGAACAATGATATAAATCAAACTGAAAATAAAGAGCTGAGAGAAAAAATAAAATTTGAGGATTTTGTTGAAATCCCTGGATCTGGAAATAATTGGGTGGTTGACTGAGGATTACTTAATTGGAATTTTGATCCAGGTGGAATCATTTGTCAGGCCCGCAACGTTAAACCAAGCTCTTTATGGGAGGCAACCCATAGTTATCAGTGTGCTTTGATTTAGTGTGCTTGAGAGTCATGATTGTTTATGTGTTGTTTTGTGTTTGCTTTAGTGCGGATTAGATTATTGTTGTGAGGTTATGCCTTGGTCTTGACTAAGTTTGTATATGACTTCTGGTGGTAGTAGGCTGACGAGTCTGTTATAACTCAGTTCTCAACTGGAGCTGAGCATTACCTTAAAGCATGTAGAGTTTAGACTTGGACCACTCCATGTCGACTCAGTTACTTCCTTTAGCGACTTTGTTTTCATTTGAGTAAGGTTGCGAACTTATTTGGTAAACAAAATGTAGATGAGCTGCACTACTTTTATTAATACACCCACGTTATTAGTGTAGTTTCTTCCGTTAGAAATTGAAAGTAAGGAGGGAAAATGTGAGTAGAAAAGGAGATCAAATTAACCTCGATTGATATTTGTGTATGAATGTACGAGTCTAGATATTTTAGTTTGTGTGTTTGTATTTGTGTTTGTGTTACAACAATTTAGAGATTTGAAGAACACTTAAATATATTCCCATGTCGATGTTTGTCTTACTTGTTAGACCTTTCTTTAGTTTAATTTTATTCTAGCATGTTTAGTTTAGATTTACTTTCTATTGCTAATTGTTATGTCCTGATGAATATTTGTAGATGTTTTTGACAAACATTTGTGGTAGATAGAATTTCTGAACTATTTTTCTTCCTGCTTATATTTTTTGTGTTGAATGCTATACATGTTCAAATTCAAGTTTGGGGGTAGGAAGAAAAATATATTTTAAAGTTAATATACTTCCTTTAAATTTAATATTATAACACGCATGTTTTAGGCTAGATTTACCTTCTCCTGCAATCATTCTATCCTGATTATGCATGTGTTTAAATTTTATAAGATGTTGTAGTAGTTAGTAGATTTAACTTTTATTTTTCTTCCTCCTACATTTTATGGAATTAATTGCAAAATATTTTAAAAAAATCAAGTTTGGGGGGAATGAAAAACAATTTTCAAAAACTTAAATTTTATTTGTCCTCAAAACTGCTATAAATAAATGTGATTTTAATTGAAAATAATTATGTGTATGAAGTTATATTAGGGAAATAAAATTTTGAATATAGAAATAAGTAAGAAAATTTAGTTAAAATTTATAGTAGTGATGAAAAATTTAAAGTTAAAATTTTCTTAGTGAAGAAATGATAAATATTATGTAACTATCTTTAGTAAGAAAAGTTGTATTTTTTTGAAAAATAAAAGGATTAGACTTTTGTTTTCAATATTTAAATTGCTTTTATTGAAAAATAATTCTCAAAACTGTTATTATATTTCTAAGTAAAAGATATATATCTACCTTATGCTTTAGGAAAGGAAGGGTGGAATTCAAAATTATTAAAGGCCTATCCAGATATAGTAATCCTTGCCTAAAAAAAAAGAAAGAAAGAAAAGGAAAAGAAAAAAGAAAAAGAAAAATAAAAGAAAAAAGAGTATATTATGTGAAAAAGGAAGGAGAAGCTTGAGGATTAAAAGGCCTAATCAAAAATTGGTTCCACACCTGAGCTTTTTAAAGTATAAGATTTGAGAAAATCTTAAGCTTTAAAATATAATATAGTTAGTATAATTATTTTTAATAAAGATTTTTAAGTAAAGAAAATAAAATGCCTAACCCCTATATTTTGAAAAATTTACAAGTATTTCTGAATTAGATAGCAACACATTTTCATACTCTTTCATCTAAGAGATTTCTAAACTTTAAATTGGTCTCATTTACTAAATTTTTTTCTAAATTTGACTACTACATTTCTAGAACAAAATTTTAGAAACTCCTAAAGAAACTCATACACATGATTTGCTTATGTGATTTTACATGATTATAGTGTTACTTGAGGACAAGTAACGTTTAAGTTTGGGGGATTTTAATCCATAAAAAAAGTACCTATTTTTAGTGTTCATTTCATGACCTACTTTATGCATATTTTTAAATATATTGCACTATAAAGGAAGGTATTTTGCATAATTTTGTTTTCAAGTATAAAAATATGATTTTAGAGAAGATGAAGAAAAAACTATGCAATTTTGAGCCAAAATGAGCAAGAAAAACAAATTCTAACTTGGCACATATCAATATGTCTTTCTATGCTCAATATCTTTTACATTTCTCACATGTTTTGGATGAAATTATACTTTTGAGAAAGGTTGTTTTTATGTCTATCTTGTAGGTAAAGATGTTAAGAACGCAACACAACTGAAATGGGGCGAAACGGAGTTGAAACGGAGCCAAACGGAGCAAAACGGTGGAGCTGCGCACACCCAGGAGCCAAACCCGGCGCCCAGGCGCCAGTGACGACAAGAAAACGGCGCCTAGGCGCCATAATCAAGGCCTAGGCGCCAGAATAATCCATAAACGGTTATGTGACGGAATTTTGACGACTTTGGGAGTTATTTTGATGGTGTTAAGTAGTTTCTAGGCCTTCTAGAAGCGTGGAAGTTATTCCTAATATATAGGACATGTGATACAATGTATCTGGACACATTAGAACGGTTTTAATCGCAAAGAGGTGCTACCCAAAGTGAAGGGGTGCGAAGACTTGGTCAACGGAGTCCGGCGTCTAGGCGCCAGATTCCGGCCCCTAGGCGCCAGAGTTTGTTTCTAGAAGATTCATTGAACATGGACACATTTTGAAGAGGTGCCTTGAGGCAACCCTTGAAGCCTATAAATAGGAGGCCACTCCTTCAGAGAAAATGACACCCTATAGTCTCTTTCTTTCCCCTTAGTCATTTTAGTCATTTAGAGTTATGAAGATGTAGATTTTTACATCTTATGGAGAGATTCGTGAGGGATTTTGAGATATTTATGTAAGGGATGTACGAGCGTCGCATGGATCAGTGGGAAACTTTGGTGGAGAGATTTTCTTCTCTCTTACAGAGGAAAAAGCTAAGTATTGTGTTCTTTATTCTCTTGTAATTGTTGTAAGCACTTTCTAGTGGATTTTCTTTGTTTTAAACCAAGTTTTCTGTCGTGAATTATCCATGTTTCGTAAGTGATTTCATTTACTCTTTCTTTTAATATGAAGTAGTGGCATGCGTAGGAAAATCATTTTTATGATTGAATTATCTATTAGATGCTTCTAGGTGACAGATAGTTGCATAAATATAATAGAATACTAATGAAATAAGTTCCTTGTTGACACTTAATTTATTATATAGTTCTATCAATTCTTTTACTTCTTATGTCATTATTTTCATTTACTTTTATTTTGTAATGAAATAGATGCATGTTTAGGAATTAAGATTTGCTTAGATATTCTCTTATTAAATTATGGTGATGATATTCATACCGGATCTTCATTTACTTTACAAATTGATCACTTGTATTGTTAAAACCTGTTAAAGAATTCTGAGACCTAGAAGGAGATGAATTCTTAACTAGTAGATATCACATGAATCCTTGGGTAGTCGAAGGCCTTGTGCGGGTTATTCAAGGTGAAGTGCAAATAAATTGGGAGATATTGTTTATTGGGCACATAATTGATTAGTTTTTAGAGTGACAGACTAAATTCTAATAATTTGATGCTATAGAAAGGGAACGGGTCATCGGTAGGGCCTACCATAGCCACCCTTGGACATCTAGTAGTGTGAGCTAGATTAACCCATTCTACTTAATAAAACATCACGAACCGATCTATAGATTAGCTGATGTTCTTTATGCCTGGACCGAAAGGGTAAAGAATATGAATGCTTCTATTTGGCACTACTACATTAATTCTAAGCATATCTTTCTTACACATTATCTATGTAATTGCAAGAGAAAGGTAATTTTTAATCTCTCAAATTTCTCCAAACCAATTTATCCATAAGTTATCGTTTTATTTAAGAACTTTATTTAGGATTAGTTATTAGAAAACTCATTTTAATCGACATTCCAAATTTAGGCCTTATAGAAATAGACTGGAATTAGCCTAAAGAATTGCTTACCTCGCTTCTCTGTGGGATCGATATTGGGGTTATAGAAGAAAACCCTATATTACTTGAAACGATACGTATGCTTGTGTAGTACCCCTAGTGTGTAAAATATTTTCTAATATTTTACAACATTTTGATTTTATACACTAGCCGCTATTTATAAATTGGGTCAAGTTTTTGGCCATCTTTTGGAAGCGAATATTACTGCGTTATTGCGGGTCGGGTTAAAGCATAAGAAATGATACATGGGTGAGAAATAAAAACTGACATATCATGCTTGCAGGAATTTTTAATATCCTAATATGCAAGCATAACAATTTAAATACAGGAGTAAAATGAAATCAAATTTAGTTTTTCAAAACATTTTTCTTCTTTTTTTTATAATAATAAGAAAAGTAAAAATTTCAGAAGACTTCTACAGTAGTGGAGGTTTTCAATGCAAATACACACCAACTAAAATAACACACTGATACATATAACAGATGATAGTGGAATTTGAAGAATTTTAAATATGTATTTTTCCTAAGTAGAAGTTTCTAATAGTGGTTTATAATTTCCTAACAAGTTTTTAAATTAAAAATACATACTACTAAAAACTCGACATAACATACACATAAAAACATTTACTTATTACACACTTACCACACAACAACATATAAATCGACAATAAAACAACAACAATACCTGAATATGCATAACGGATAAACGGTACAACTACGATTTGCATACTTATCGAGGTTCACATCACAACACAATCATCAAACAAAATACTAGATAAAGTACACAGTGACACAACACATCAATACAACAAATAAAACAAAAAACATACATCTACTCTTCATCCTCATCATCATCATCATCTTGCTCGTTCCAATCGCTGGATGACACATAAGGTATATAAAATGGATGAGGTGGCATCTCAGCATTCTGATCTCCTCTAATCAATCTATCCAAATATTGCTGATAATTCTCCTCATATTCATCATTTTTTACAATATATCTCTCAACATTATCCAGCTTACCATCCATATCTCTCACATGCTCTCGATAAGACTCACTTTTTTCAAAATCTTTCTTAATAAACCGATCTGTGAATCGGTAGATGACGAAGCACGTGAAGTAGTAGCACAGAAGCAGAAGCGGCGAAGCGAAGCGGTAGAAGCCCTACCAAATCCTCCTCTCCGACCAAACTTTGAATGTACGGTGTAAGAACCAACGTTTACACTAGTACTTGGTCTCGATAGGTGAAGTACCTCTTCCAGGGTTTCAAATTTCACTCCAAATCTTTCACGAAAGTGAATGATTCAAGAAGGAAATCCCATATATGCGATCGTGGTTGATCTAGCACGATTCGAAAACATAATAAAAAATTATGCTTCCAATATCAATAGGCTTCCCATGCTGAATACAATGGTTCAACACCGCTCTTTCTCTCGTCACTTCACTGGTATGACTTGAAGGTAACAACTTAGATGAGATAAAATAATGTCATGCCTTAGAAATGACATTCAATTTAGAAGCAGGAAAGTTCACTCTTCTATCATTTGTAATTTCCATAATCCTCTTCCATCAGTCAGAAACTCCATAATCTCATCTAATTCTCCTTCTGAAGGATGATAATTAGAATAAAAACAGAACATGTCAGGAGGTAGTCCATAAAAGGTATTGATTGCACCGAAGAAAAGTTTACTTCATGCCTCCTAACCATCACCGATTTTCCTCTGCGGCGAGTAAATTTGCATAAAATTCTCTTACCACGAAACAACGGCAACGGTGAGAAGCAACGATGATTACGCCGGTTTCTTCTTGCAATCATATCTTCAATAACCTCTCCTGGCTTACTAAACACACGCTCAGGAATCAACTTACGTGATTGCAATGCATCAACGTATCGTTCCTCAGCCCTCAAACTAACAAATTTGTCAGAATCAAACTTCGTCTTTTCTCGTGCACGCTTGAACTTTGGAGCCATCTCTAAAAACTCACGAAAATTTCACCATAAATTCCAAAATCAAACTAAACTTGCTAAATTATCTTGCAAAAGATATTTTCACTAAATCCAAGCAATTTATCAAGCTTTTTCTCAAATTTTCACCATGAATAGTGATTTTAAGATTTTCCATAATGTACTCAAAATACATGGTGAAAATAAAAAATTTTTACTTTGGACTAGTGCTCTTATCTCAAGGAATTCAAATCTAACAATTTTTGTTGAGATCGACTCTTAAATGATCCACAATATGATACCCTAGGCTCCTCTTTCGCGGCAAAGCAAAGGTTGAAGATGATGGGGCGGTTGGAAATGGCAATTTTTGGGTTTTTAACTTTTGGGAATCAATTTTCGCGAACTGGAGCCTAAGCGCGAACTATCGGCGCTTAGCCGCGAAATCTGGTGCGTAAGCGCCGTCACTTTGTCGCTTAGCCGCCAATATCCAAATTTTTATAATTAAGGTATATGCACTAAATCACTTTGTTAATTACCCTTAATTAGTCCACAATAATTAATTCTCCCCACAAATCTTCTAATACTCCAAATCAAAGTTAAATAACCAATGATTCCACACAAATTTCACAAAAACATAAACTTAAATTAAAACAAACGTAACATTCAATACAATATTAGAATTTTTATCCAAACATAAAGGATAAAATTCTCAAAATACAAGACACTATAATCTTAAACTGATAAGTGTACATCTCTAAGATGTACCCATAAGATGTACCCATCACATCATCAGGCATATATCAAAACATTAAACACACCAAACATGAACTCACAAGAACACTATCATAACACATAAGACACTAAACAAATAGAAACAAAACACTTTTAATTCCACTCTCCATTAAGCGGAATATAACTAGGACCACTATTATTCTCATTTGACCCTTCAGGAATATAAATTTGATAGAACGGGCGATCATTGTTCATTCTTATATCATCTTCTTCAATCCATTTGTTCTTCACAAACATCGCCTTATCTATTTCTTCCACATACCTTGAATGATTGAATTGCATCCTGAGTTGCCATCTCATGTGATCCAGATGTAAAGTAATATCATTGATCTTTGCTTCCATTGAAGTCACTTGGGCTTCAATTTTTGCAATCATCTATGCAATACCTTGAATGGTAACAGCCAGATATCCATTAAATAACTCCTTAGCACTATCACTAATGACCTTAATTTTATCAGAATCTTGCTTCTTCTTCATCTCGTTCTCCCAGGAAGACATGGTGCTCAGAATTCTCTTATTAGACTTCAGAAATGAAAATAGGACTTGGGGCAAGTGTTTTCCTTAAGTTAGGACCTTTTAAAGACTTGGGAGATGCTATAATATTCTCTAACACGTTTAGATTCTCCTAAATAACTCCCACAAATTCTCCCCCACGATCTAGGCTCTAAATTCACATTTTTCACGTTTTTTATAACTGTGGCACCTAAGAGCCAACTAGTCGGCGCTTAGCCGCCGGTCGCATGATTTAACACGAGTCTGCTAAGTGTCAAAATTCTCATTCGACTTTTCCAAATCATCGATTAAGGTCAAATAAACTCCACTTAAGTTTAAAAACTCCAAATTACTACCACTAAAAACATAAAAACAAACCAAACAAATCAAACAAAACACACAAAACAAACATAAAGCAAACACACCGATAAATATGGGTTGCCTCCAACAAATCGCTTGTTTTAACGTCTTCAACCTGACATACCCAGAACTCATTCTGAGTGACCCAACATTAAATTCTCATCAGATTTAGATTTATTTACTGAAAAATATGGTTTAAGTCTATGTCTGTTAACTTTAAATATTTTTCCAGTCTTAGAATCTTGAATATCTACGACTCCATAAGAATAAACTTTTATCACGATGAATGGACCCATCCACCTGGACTTAAGTTTTCCGGAAAATATTCTCGATCTAGCATTATACGACAAAACTTGTTGTCACTGGTACAAGATTTTTGGTAAGAATCTTCCGATCATGCCATAACTTCATCTTTTCCTTATAAATCATAGCATTTTCATAAGATTCATTCCTTATTTCTTCAAGCTCATTCAATTGCAATAATCTTTTTTAGCGAGCATCTTTCAAATTATAATTGAACTCTTTAATAGCCAATAAGCCTTATGCTCAAGTTCAAAAGGTAAATGACAAGCTTTTCCAAAAATCATTCTATATGGGGACATTCCTATAGATGTTCTGTAAGCAGTCCTATAAGCCCACAAAGCATAATCCAGTTTAATTGACCAATCTTTTCTATTTGGATTAACAGTTTTTTCTAATATTCTTTTAATTTCACGATTGGATAATTCAACCAAACCACTTGTCTGCGAATGATAAGCAGTAGCAATGCGATGATTAATATGATATTTCTTTACTAACTTTTCAATAATCGCATTTCTAAAATGACTTCCCCCATCAGTTATGATTACTCTTGGTATTCCAAATCTATAAAATATATTCTTTTCTAAAAACTTTGCAACACTTTGAGCATCACATTGAGGTAAAGCAATAGCTTCAATCCATTTGGAAACATAGTCTACTGCTATCAAAATATAAACATTTCCGAAAGATGGTGTAAATGGTCCCATAAAATCTAATCTCCAAAAATCAAATATTTTAACTTCCAACAAATAATTGAGGGGCATCTCATTTCTTCTAGAAATATTGCCTACACGCTGAAATCTATCACAATTTTTAGTATAAACATTCATATCCTTAAAAATTGTAGACGATAAAATCACGATTGTAATATTTTATATGCAGTTTTATCTCTTCCAAAATGTCCCCCATAATCAGAATCATGACATTTTTGAATAATTTCATAAATCTCTTCCAGAGGTACACATCTTCGAATTATAAGATCCTTTCCTTGTTTATATAAAAATGGGTCATCCTATAAATAAGTCTTAGCATCATATAGAAATTTCTTCTTTTCATGATATGTCAAACCATAGGGTATAATACTACTAACAATAAAGTTTACTATGTCTGTATACCACGGAACACTCCATTCTTTAACAGTGAACAGTTTTTCATCAGGAAAATGTTCATTAATTTCTTCAATATCACATAAAGATTTTTCTATTTCGAGCCTGGACAAATGATCGGCAATTTGATTATCGAAACCCTTCCTATCTCTTATCTCGAAATCGAATTCTTGCAAAAGAAGAATCCATCTTATAAGTCTCGGTTTTGCATCATTTTTCTTTATTAAGTATTTGATAGCAGAATGATCAGTATACACAACACATTTAGTTCCAATTAAATATGATCAAAATTTATCAAAGGCAAATAATATAGCTAATAACTCTTTCTCAGTAGTGGTATAATTAATTTAAGCTTCATTAAGAGTTTTACTAGCATAATAAATTACTTTGAAAATTTTATCATATTTCTGACCCAAAACAGCGCCAATAGCATAATCACTAACATCACATATTAATTCAAAAGGTTTTTCCCAATTTGGTGAAGTTATTACAGGTGCAGTGATTAATTTTTCTTTTAATGTTTCAAAGGCTTTATGGCAGTCATCATCAGAATAAAAAATTGCATCTTTTTGCTGTAAACAACATAAATGTTTTGTAATCTTTGAAAAATCTTTGATGTAACTCCTGTAGAATCCAGCATGTCCTAAAAAACTTCTAATTTCCCTTACATTGGTTGGGCAAGGTAAATTAGATATAACTTGAATTTTTGCAGGATCTACCTCCAAACCGTTTTCTGAAATCCGATGTCCCAAAACAATTCCTCCTGCTACCATAAATTTGCATATTTCCCAATTAAGGACCAAATTAGTTTCTTCAAAGCATTTTAGAACTTTAAATAGATGTTCTAAACATGATTCAAATGAAATTCCAAACACTAAAAAGTCATCCATAAAAATTTCAATCCCTTTTTCAATTAAATCACAAAAAATAGCCATCATACATCTCTGAAATGTAGCAGGGGCATTACATAAACCAAAGGGCATTCTTCTAATATCGAACGTACCATAAGAGCGAGTAAACGTAGTTTTCTCTTGATCCTCGGGAGCAATTTGAATTTGGTGGTAACCGGTATATCCATCCAGGAAAACAAAAGTATTTATGCCCGGCCGATCTCATCCGACATTTGATCTAGAAAAGGGAGTGGAAAATGATCTTTCCTTGTGGCAAGGTTTAATTTTCTAGAATCAATGCATGTTCGCTACCCTGTAACTTGTCTTGTTGGTATCATTTCATTCTTTTCATTAACAGTCACACTTACTCCTCCTTTCTTAGGAACACAGTGAATAAGACTAACCCATGCACTATACGAAATAGGGTAGATAATTCCGACATCCAACCACTTTAAAATTTCTTTCTTAACAACTTCTTTCATGATAGGATTTAATCTCCTTTGGGGATCGGCCCGCGGTTTGCTATTATCTTTCATAAGAATTACAGTGCATACAAATTGAAGGACTAATTCCTTTAATATCAGCAATTGTCCATCCAAAGGCTTTCTTGTGCTTCTTCAGAATTTCAAGCAAAAACTCTTCTTCTTTTTCAGTTAATTGAGAGAAAATTATAACAAGCAAGATTGAGGATTCACCTCGAAACATACTTCAAATGATCAGGAAGCATTTTTAACTCAAGTTCAGGAGGTTTTTCAATTGATGGACCATAAGATTCATCTTTCTCAGTCATATTCAACACTTCAAAACTTTCATGTACATACTTTAAATCTTCTTCTTGAAAATCTTCGAGAATCGAATAACTCCTCATCTTGCTTATATTCAAATTCTTCTCTTTCGGCTTTCTCTTCATAAGTTGATTTGAAATGACATTCACTTAAATATTCGATAACATCCATCCTAAAACACTCATCTTCTTTACCTCTTGCAGGGATATTTCATCGATTTTGAAATATTAAATGTAACGATCGATCATTAACCCTCATCGTTAATTCCCCTTTTTGCACATCTATCATGGCTACGCTGTAAGTTGGAAAAGGTCTCCCCAAAATTATGGGTATCTCTTTATCGTCCTCCATATCTAATACAATGAAATCCATAGGAAAAATAAATTGATCCACTTTTACCAAAACATCTTCTATAACTCCTTTAGGATATGTGATCGAACGATCTGCTAATTGTAGAGTTACAGTAGTTGGGGTTATTTCTCCTAGTCCCAGTCTTTTGAATATTGATAGAGCCATAAGGTTAATGCTTGTACCCAAATCACATAAAGCTTTTCCACAGAATCTTTCTCCGATTGCACATGGAATTGTGAAACTACCAGGATATTTAAGTTTTTCAGAAAGGTTTTCTGAATTATTGCCTTGCACTCCTCGCTAAGTGCGACGAGTCTCATTTTCTTGAAGCTTCCTCTTTTTATTAAGAATATCCTTCATAAATTTCGCATAGCTTGGCATTTATTCTAGGGCTTCGGCAAATGGAATATTAATGGTAAGCTTCTTTAATATCTCGAAGAATTTTGAAAATTGTTTATCCGACTTTTGTTGACGAAGTCTACGAGGAAATGGAGGTGGTGGTTTTTCTAAATCGACCTTAGGTGGAGAAATAGGTCTTTCAAAACCTTTTGGAGCGTCCTCATTAGGTCTTTCGATCTCTTCTTTCTCTACTTCAGTTTCTTTTTGAACTCTACCTTCCAATTCTTTTCCACTTCTCAGTTGAATTGCTTTCACTTGTTCTTTATTCTTTTCTCTTGGATTCACTTCATTATTACTTGGAAGCATTCCTTGGGATCTATTACTTAAGACATTTGCAATTTTTCCCAATTGATTTTCAATATTTCTGATGGCTCCTTGAATTTGTAATTGATTTCCCATATGTGATACTACTTCTTCCATAGACAACTTCTTTTCCTTATTTTGTAAAGCATTGTTATAATCTGAAGGATAAGTTAATCTACTATTATTATTACCTTGGTTGCTCTAATTCCCCAATGAGTATACTTGGGTGTTCCCCCATTGTTGATTAACACCACCCTGATTATTGTTATTCCAGTTAAAATTTGGATGATTCTTCCAACCTGGGTTATAATAATTGGAATATGGGTTGTTAGGTTTGATTATAACATTCACGAGTTTCGAGTGAAGAATAAGAATCGACCATTTGGCCTAATGAATTTTCTTGATCATGAGATTTGGTTGAGAAAAATTCATCCCAGATTGGTACATCTTCCTTGATACAGCATCAACTTGATTCGCTAACATTGTAAAAGCATCATTTTCATAAACACTGGCTACCTTTTTAGGATTTAACCTTTCAGAAGTCCATTGAAAATTATTAGTAGCCATTTCTTCAATTAAAGCATACGCATCTGAAAATGGTTTAGACATTAATGATCCACCAGCAGTATCATCGATGATTGATCTAATAGATCCAACTAATCCATTATAAAAAGTTTGAATTGTTAACCAATCTGGTGTCGCATGATGTGGACATTTCCTGAGGAAATCTTGAAATCTTTCCTATGCTTCATATATTGATTCTCCTTCAAACTGAAAAAATATGTTGTATCATTTCTCAACTTAGCAGTCTTAGATGGTGGAAAATATTTAGCAAGGAATTTTTGTGACAGTTCACCCCAAGTTCTAATTGATCCGAGTGCTTAACAAATGTAACCACATTTTAGCTTTATCCACTTAGTGAGAAAGGAAAAAGTCTAAGTCTAATAGCATCATACGAAACACCATCATATTTAAAAGTAGCACACGACTCTAGAAAATTAGCAAGATGCAAATTAGGATCTTCGATTGTTGCTCCCCAAGCTGATTATTAGACACCACTTGGATAATAGCAGGTTTAAGCTCAAAAGAATTAGCAGCTACAGCATGGTTTTGAATACTAGCACGGAGTTCATCTACTGCAGGGTTAAAATAATCTCTTAAAGGTCTTAATTCTTGATGGATACCAACGTTTTGATTTTGATGATTTACCATTTCTTGAATATTTTTTTTCTGTATTTTTAATTTTTTTTGATTTTTCTGATAGTTCTTTCTAATTCAGAATCGTAAGACACGTCCTTCTGAACCTGAACTACGCATACAATAATAAAACAAAACAAAATATAACACCTGTAACAAAAACAAAGAAAAGTAAAAATTTATAATTTCCCCGACAACGGCGCCAAAAACTTGATCCCCGATAGATATAAGTGCAACGGCGCCAAAAACTTGGTACCGTCAGATATAAGTGTGCTGATGATTTTAGATATTAAAATTATGATTTTATAATATGGAATAATACACAAGTATACATATCGTTTATCAAGTAATATAGGACTTTCTGATTAAGCCCTGAGATATCAAACCCACAGGGAAAATGTGAAATCTTTAAAGGAATCAGAGAAACTACCTTTTTACTTTCTTTAATTGTTTTCGAAAAAGTATGTCTGAATTTTGAAAAGTTTTGAAGGTTGATATGTCTTTTGAAATTTTCTTAATAAAATGCCAAACAAGAAATTAAAATTACAATAACTAATGACACTGGATGTAAAATACTATTAGCTAGAATATCCTTTTCTTTCCTTTCATGAAGTAGTAATAATTCTTAAAGTAATGTTGTGGAAGTATTCAAATTTTTGTTGTGACAGATAGAAGCAAATGTGTTCTTTACCCTTACTTGGTTCTATAAAGAACATAGATTAATTTGAAATTTATATTATTTTGAACATGGTTAGGCAGAGAAGATACCGGGTCTCTCACTCTAGAGTTCCTCGATTCCCACCACATGGGGCTAACTTCTCATAACAAAACTCGAAACTTCGAACCAAATTAGGGGGTTTTAGCCTGTCACTCTAAAATCCTCTAATTTTACTCCCTTTATAAAAATATCTTATAATATTACATTCAATTATATAGACTACAGTTCTACTCCATATAATTTCATGTGATTCTTACTAACTTTTATGAGACAATATCACATTGGATCTTACATAATCTCAAGAAATTTTACAACTTAACAGGCCAAATTAAGAAGTAAACAAAGTTTTTAGAATCAATCTTCACAACTTCTTCCAACTTTTAAACACTTATACTTTCCACAACAATTCTCCTTAAATTAATTACTTCTCCATTTAAGAAAGAAAAAGATAAAGTAAACTACTCAAGATGCATTGAGAAAATATAGAAACACATTTATTTGAAATTAAAATCAACGATAAGAAAAATAATAAACGAAAACAAGTATTAATAAACTAAATAAAAGTAAACACTTATCTGAAAATCCTCTCCAGAAGACTAAGGAAGTTCCTCTGAAACTTTGACTCTTCGCTAAACTACTTCTTAGAGCAAGTCTCCTAACTCCGTTGACTCAAAATACAGACTTCAGACTTCAATAAAAACTAATCTAAAAGAAAGAAAAGAAGTGGGAAGAAGAATACTTCACTCCGACCCTTTTCTCCTTTCTACTCTCTACTCTCTACTCTAAATAAAAACTTTTAAAATGCGGTGGAAGAACAATGGAAGTACTCTTCGAAATGCGGTGGAAGAGTCTCCTCGAATTGCCTCCTCTAAATCTTTCCTAAGACTCTCTTTAAATAATAAACCAAAAAGTGCCTTGGTGTCTCTTCAAAATGTGTCCAGATTTGATGTATCTACCAAGGAACGCACCCCTTCATTCAAACTTTCCGCCCAAAGAAAGTTATGGACATTACCACCAAGAATTGCATCCCATCCCCTTTGAAATTGGCACCAAATCCATTTGAATCTCGATTTTTAACTGTGGAGGCTAAGCGCTGGCGCTTAGTCGCTAATGCCAATTTTTTTGCTCCAAATTTGATCCAATTTTGCTCCTTTCATCATGACCATCCATTTTCATCATACCTGCAAGAAAAATAAGAAATACATTCCATTAAAGTGCAATATCATTAAAAATTGGTATAAAAATGTGCCTAAAAATACTATATATTTTTAGTGTATCACATAGGTAAAAGTAAAACAAGTAGAGAGAGATTGTGACAAATAGGAGCAATTATATGCTTTTCCCTTACTTGATTCTATAAAGAAAATAGGTTAATTTGATGCTTAGAAATTTTAAAGATGGGTTAGGCATAGAAGATACTAGCTCTCACTCTAGAGTTCCCACTTCTCCCTCCATCTGGGGGCTAATATCTCATAACAAAACTTTTCACATCAAACCAAATTAGGGGCTTTAGTCTGTCACCCTAAAGTCCTACAATTTTACACCTCTTAAACATGCATATATCCCAATTTATTTGTAATTAACCATATAGACTACATTCTCACCCATATAACCGATGCAATTTTTACTAATAGTTGACTGAGACAATACCACATTGGTTCTTACATGTTCTCACAACAGGTTTTAACATGCAAGTTGATCAAGTTTACATGTAAATGAAGATCAAAGTAAAATCATCACAATTTATTCTAACTTTACTTAATTCTATATCCTACACATGCTTACTAATTCATTGTAGAGGAAGAGTAAAGAAAACTAGTCACTACACATGGAAAAACAACAACTTTTCATTGAACAACACTTTAAATCCATACAAATAAAGTACCAAATTCAAACCAAAATACAATGAAAATACTTATCTCTAATGAAAATCAAACTCTCTTTGTATAGCAAAAACAATCTCCTTCCAATCCTCTCCAAGAACAAAGTGAAAAGAAAAGAAGAAATTCTGACACCCTCTCTTTCTCTCTCACCTTGTCGCCCTCCTTGGGCTCACGCACAAGCCTTCTTCTTCTTCTCCAAGCCTTCTCCTCTTCTATTCTTCTCCTCCTTTAAATCAACTTCTCCAAGAGTTCGAGAGTATTTTTATAATTTCCCAAGAGATGCTTAAGTGTCCCTTCAAAAAGAGTCCACATTCAATGAATCTTCCAAAGGGTCCTTCAAGTGCCTTTTCACTCCAAGAGACACATTTATTCCACACCCCTTCTAACCAACCTAAACTCTTTTAGAAAGTATATTTTATCATTCCCAATGAATTCCCCATGAGACACACTTCTCAGCGTTTCAAAAATCGTCCAAATCCGACGTTTCTTTTAGAAGTTATGCCAAAAATGTCACTGGCGACTATGCACCGATTCTTTGGGGTATAGGCGCCACTGCCTGGCAGCTATTCGCCTAGTGGCACCTAGGCGTCAGACACGGGTACAAAAGTTTCTGGTTTGACCGTTTTGCTCCGGTATGCTCCATTTTGGTCTATTTTTGTTCCTTTTGCTTAAATCGCTCCAAATTCCTCAACTTGATGTACCTACAACCAAAAACACAAGAAACATACCCTTAAATTGCAATATCATTATAAAAGATAGCATAAAAAGTAGTACATTTTTAGGTTGATCACCCACGTAATACCAAGCCCGTGTGTGTGTCACATATGGATATCTCCAAAAATGATCATCTAGAGAACCTCAAAAACCATAGCACCGAAAAAAAGGAACTTGGCTGGCTTCATTAGGATTTCACATGTGACATCAAACAATAACAACATATAAATCATTAATAAGAACTCAATAATGTCAAACGTCTCATCATAGATTTCTAAAATCCACCAAACAAAAAAAAAAAAAGAATTGCAAAAAGAAAAAAACACATACAAATTGCGTAAAAAATCAAAAAAATAAATATCAAATATCCGAGGAACATAAATAAACATGAACAGTATAAAATATTGATACAATTAATAGTGAATGTTTTAAACAACAATTACAATTAATAATATGATAAAAACTAACATTCCCTCTGATCATCCTCCAACTATTACATCCATAATTCATTCTCTCAACTCTCTCATATCATTTGCACCTTCCCCGTCATTAGTGTAGGTCGTGGGAACATCATTTTCGGTCTGTGATAAAGACTATTCGAGACGCATATGCCTCGGTAGGGACATGTTCATGATCCTTGTTCGCCCTACGGATATCGATGTTGTTGCGGGAAGAATGTCGCTAAATATAATTGTGGAGAGACATCGTGACAATCATAATCTGCAACTGTTTAGGAAAAAGGAAAATGTGTTACCTTATTATATACTACTTAATACTCAGTTTTAATGATATTGAACTTTAACAGAATGTATTTTTTGTTTCGATTTTAGGTACAAAACATGGAGTTTTGGAGAAAAATGAGAAAAACAGAGCAAAAAGGGGTCAAATGGAGTAATGAAGTACAAAGTAAACTGGCACCTAGGCGCCAGGTAATGGCGCTTAAGCGCCAGACCCTATACATGGAAACAGAGAACCTGGTGCCATGGCGCCAAAACTAGAGCCTAGGAGCCAAGCTGTTATTTCATGCTTCTAAAATACTGGTGCCTAAATGCTAGAATCAGTTTTTTTTAATACAATGTATTTTGATGACTTTTGATGTGATGAGTAATATCTACGTTGCTTCATTGACATAACGTGTTGGCCAAAGGTTATGTTAAAATCTGTTGTATGTTGAGACTAAGGCTCGGAAGAGTGGTGAATTAATAACTTGAGTGCACTCAGATTGTCTGGTTGGCTATGGTTAAGAAGTTCAGGCATAAAGAAATATACTTCATGATTTGTTGCTATTAGGAGCTTCTAGATGACAATTGATGTAACTGATTAGGTACTTTACTAGGAATTGTATGGTTTTTTAAATACCATCGCTTCTCAGCTAGTTGTTTAAACCTAATAGAATGCTAAGCTTATCTATACACTCAGAAGAGGGTAGGAAGACATATGTTCCTTCTTGGCCCAAAAATTATTACATAATTCTATCAATTATTCTACTAATTATGCCACTATTTTCACTGCAAGAGGGAATGGATTTTGATTTTATAAGAACTTTTCAAATTTTAACTAGCCTTAATATATTAGATTTTTATTTTTTATAAGTAGTGAATTTAGGAAAATTAAACTTATAAATAAATAATTTGAGCTAAGATGAGTTATTGTAGATTAGAACTGTTACTGAAGTCATTAAGAATTAACACCTTCCTTGTGGGATCTATAATTTGGGTTTTTGAATGAATGCCCTATATTAATTGAAAACAATACATGTACTTACGTAGTACCTATAGTGTGTAAAAATTTAAATTATGGTGAAAAGGATTTATTTATTAAAAATTTCGCGTTGGGGGCCAAGTTCTTGGTACCGTTTCGTGAATTAAAATTGAAGTAATTACACACTATGCACACGAATATTGTGTTGGGATCAAGTTTTTTGCACTGTTCTCAGGGACTAAAATTGAAGTAATTACACACTAAGAACGCATATATTGTCTCAGGGTCAAGTAATTTGTGAATGGAATTAAAGTCATTACACACTAAGCACACATATCTTGTGTCGAGGTCAAAGTGATGGTTCTTACATCATGCTTAATTTACATATCAAATCTGTTTAATTTGTATGACTTTCACAACTAGTAAAAACCAAATTGAACTTATGGATGAAGGAAAAGTAGTCCTAAGATTCAATGCAATGTTAGGGAGATATTCATTAATGGGTGCAAGTTGGTGTTTCTATGGTGACAAACTAGATTTCTACTAATTTGATATAGTGCTTCGTACCTTAAAATCTAATATTAAGCCAATTAGAGGGCTATTAGGAGAAGGAGACTCAGGCTAGAAGTTTCACCATGAAAATCTAGAATTTTGAGGAATCGATCCTAGGTTAACCAAGCTACGTTATACACTCAGAAGAGAATAACTTTGATTTTTGCTCCTATTGTCACTGACACATTAAATTCTAATGTATCACATTCCTACTCATTATCTAGGTCACCACAAGAGAAAGGTAGTTTTTACACCTTAGAATCCACCAAACCAAATTATTGAGTTAGGTTTATCTTTATATTTAGGTTTGTATTTAGGATTAATTGTTAAAAAAACACCCTTAATCGACATTCCAAAGTAAGACCTGATTGTTGTTAACTAGAAATTTGCTTAATGGATTTCTTACCTTGCTTCCCTGTGTGGTAAATAATTGGGACTCCATTAGAGCCCTATATTACTTGATGATACGTATACTTGCATGGAAGCATTAGTGTGTAAACTATAAATCAAATTTAATACTTTATAACATATCCATATTGCACACTAGCCGTCTAAAGAAACCTGATTATGTTTTTGGCTAGGAAACTAAATACCTGCATGATTGTGGATGGAGTCAAGTTTTTGGCGCCTTTGTTTAGGATTGAAATTAAATTAATTACACACTAAGCACGCACATGCTATAGTGGGATCAAGTTTTTGACGTTGTTGTTGAGGAAAAATAAGTTGATTTGACCTAAATAAATTCTTAATCAAACTAGTTAGACTTATACTTGAAAAATTGTAGTGTTTTTTTATTTGTTTAATTGATTGATTGTGTGTTAAAGTCTTTTATTTAAAAATGATTATTTAAATATATATAGGTATTTTTAGTGTGTTTTTATTTCAGGAGCTGCAGATCTTGAACTCTACCAATCAAAACTAAAGAGAAGTGTTATGAGGATTATGAATCAGAAAAGACTTCGTGAATTTACTGTTGAAATGGTGGAGCAACAAGGTAGTGAATAGTCAGTTTTGGATTATGATGCTAGTAGCTTCGATAAAGTAAACCCCAAGAGGGTAGTGAATTTTCATTAAGCTGATATGCTGACTATTTTAACTTCTCGGTTGCAGATATTATGATAAAGTTAGATCAATACGTAGAAAGTTATACTCAAGAACCCCTAGTGAT
This sequence comes from Papilionanthe hookeriana x Papilionanthe teres, assembly GCA_022702705.1. Taxonomy (NCBI): domain Eukaryota; kingdom Viridiplantae; phylum Streptophyta; class Magnoliopsida; order Asparagales; family Orchidaceae; genus Papilionanthe; species Papilionanthe hookeriana x Papilionanthe teres. The sequence continues at coordinate 12,334,891 of CM040434.1, forward strand.
TGATGAAAATTCATTTAGACAATTGATTGACATTAACTCTTTTGATACTAGCCATGAGATACACAATTGCTCATATAACCCTTATTTAAATTATTACAACCGAGGTTGGCTGAATAATTCCAACTTTAATTAAAATAATGATTTTGGAGGAAGAAACCAATTGCGGGTAGATAATCAACTTAATCAGATATATAATTGGAACAATCAGGGCAAATTTAACGTTGGACTTTTTTTTCCTCATAAATTTAACTTCAACTCACAGAATGAGGAGGATTTATTGTTAGAAGAGGTTGTTATTCAAATGGAGAGTCTGCTGGAAAGTCAAGGGGCTGCAATAAAGAATATAGAAAACCAACTGGGGCAGATTTTTAACTCAATTAACAATCATCCTCCAGAGATTTTACCTAGTGACCCTGAGATAAACACTAAGTAAAAGAATGTTGGTCAAAATAAAGCTATCCAACTATGAAGTGGAAGAGAATTGGAGGATATAGTTCAAAATAATGTTGACTTGACAAAAGAGGAAAATGAGATTGAAAGACCAATGGAAGAAATTTTTTAGGAATTAGAAAAACTTATTTCATCAATCAAGTTAAATATATAAAGACTACATCCGCCATTTCCTCAGCCGCAAGGGGAAGGATTAGAAGATGATTTGAGACAGAAGAGATACCTAGTAAAATTTGATTTAGAATCTAAATCATCTAGAGAGACCCCAATTCAAAAATTTGGGTATCTTGAATTATCATATAGAGATCCATTTCTTATAAGTATTAAGGATGACATTAATATGTGGTGCGACTTTTTTAATTTGCCAAAATTTAAGAACTCAGATTTATGTTTATATTAATTTAGATTTTCAAAATGAGTCACACAATTAACACAAGTATACGTATTGCTCAAGTAATAACGGGCTCTATTGGAGTCCTAGATATCGATCTCATAGAGAGGCAATTAATTTCAAGGCGTAGCACAGAAATCACTATTCAAATCACAACACAATTTCAAGTAATTTTGATTTTTGAAATAGAGGCACACAATAAAAGTTACTATTACTACTAAAGTACGCAACAACAAGTTAAACTAACACACAACACTAAATTTATAACTAAACACAGTTGCAAGAAAATGTCTTCCTTCTTTTCAATGTTAATGTGTTGATTATTGTGACATAGATCAGTGATGCAAATGTATTGTGCCAAACAGGAGCAATCCTATTCTTTACCCATATTCAGCGTATAAAGAACATTGGCTAGTCTTAAGTTTAGTCCACAAATCTGTGGCTAGGCTAGGAGGATACTAGCTCTCACTCCAGAGCTCCCACTTCCCTTCCTCTGAAGGCTAACTCTCACATTGGTTTCCAAATCTTAAGACCAAATTGAGGATTTTAGCATGTCACTCTAAAATCTCCAATTCTACGCCCATCAAAGTATATTTTCCTATTTATTTGCACTCAACCCTCATGAATTACATTCCTAATTCATGGACATCGAATGTGATCTTCACTTAAGTTGTGGAACTCATAATCCTTTCGAAACATAAGTTCTCCAACAAGTTTTAACAATTCAATTGTCTAGATCAAAAAGTAAATGAAGTTCTAAGTGAAAATATCATCACAAATTATCCATAATTAATCGAAACATCATTTCCATTTCATAACATCAACACATCACATGAGAAGGAAAAAGAAAGAAATCTACTTAAGACTCATGAGGAAAGGATGACACAACATGGATTTTATATATAAAAAAAACGTCATACAATAAGAGTAAAGAAAATACTACTTATCTCAAACTCTTCCCCAAGCGAATCTCACGTAATTCCTTTGACTCCTCTTCTTTCTTCACAACAACACACAATTCTCTCTTTAGAATAATAAGGAAGAAGAAATCTCTCACTTTCCCGCTTCTCCTACACTCCTTGGAAGAGAATTTACAAACCCTAGATCACTCTCTCTAAACTTCCCTAACACTCTTTACTCTCTACCACTCCCTAAACACACACACCCCCTTGAAATCTCTCCCAAAAGTGGTTTAAATTTGGCCATAACTGATTTCCCAAGAGTTTTTGCATGCATCCCTCCAAAATCTGTCCAAATACATTGAATCTAGTTTGAAATTGGGATATGGCGCGGTTCGGCGCTGGATAGAGCGTTGTTCGGTGCTATTTTCCGCCATTTGGATAATAACTCTTTGGAAACGGACGCAGTTTGGCGCTGGATAGGGCGCCGTTCAGCGCCAGTTTAACTTTTACACTTTGGCTCCCTTTTGCTCCAAATGTGCTCTTTTTTGCTTTCTCTTGGTCCAAAGGCCTCTAATCACTGTACCTGCATTAAATCATGAAAAATACATTCCTTTAAAGTGCAATATAATAAAAAAATAGGTATGAAATAGATAATAAAAAGCTATCAAATTTTCAGTGGATCAAGATCCCCCAAACTTAATTATTACTTGTCCTCAAGTAATTTTAGTTAATACATAAAATTATGATCCACTGCAATGAAATTTCCTTTCTAGAATACTAATATTCTGAATTAGATAAGTACAGTAGTGAAACTTTCAGAAAGATATTTGAATAATTCAAGTAGATTCTACAGGTGTAGGAATACATAGTAATAAAGTCTATAAGTTCTAGCCTTCTATCCATTTCAGAAATGACTGTAGATTGTTCTATTAAGGCACTCAAAAAAGTTACATGAAAAGAAGTTCATGAGAACACTTCTAGTAAGGATACTATTCCACACATATAAGTTCAGGAAAGTAAATAAGTTTTTCTCTTTAGGTAGGTCTAAGTGAAGCTAATTTTTTATTAGTCATTTCCTCAAGCTTCTCATCACTTTTCTTTACTTTAATTTTTTTTTCTTCTTTTCTTTTTGCTTTGTTTTTCTTTTCTTTTTCTTTTGCTTTTTTTTTTTCAAGTGAGGATTACTGTATCTGGATAGCCTTTAATGATTTTGAACTTCACCCTTCTCACTCTAAATTTGAAACTTACCACAATCCTTTACCTTATAGGCATTTCATAGGTTTATTATTGAATCATCATAGAGTTTCAATCTTTTCTATTCACATAAAATTCTAAGATTCTTACTATACAAAACATGCAGTTTTTCTTACTTTGAATAGTTGATTATAATCCTATTCTCTTATACCAAATATCTTTGCCTACAAAACTACTTTTCATTACCAATTACTTCCATTCAATTTCACATAAATACTTATATAAAATCAAAATACAGTTATCTGAAATTGAGTTCTCTCACAGGAAATCATGTCAATAATTTTTTAAAATACTTTTTAATTGAGAAAAATTAATAGTTAATTCTTTCCCTCCCTCAAACTTAAATTTTTAATTATCAATACAATTAACATGGGAATAAAAAAGATATAAACATATTTAATTCATACCTCATATCTTTGGGCTTTTCATACCTTTCAGTTTAAGCAGGTTTTTCTTTAGATATTAGAATAGTAGGCCTGAAATATTTAAGAGCATTTCTATACACAATTATAGGTTAGAAAATTTCAAATAAGGAAATCTAAAAACACACAACATCAACTAAACAGAACACAAACATCTAACAGGTACTACCACAGAACAACTAACAAAATAAACACATATCTCAACAGGTACTACCACAAATAAAATACACATCACAAATATTCAACAAGTACTATCACAGAGTAACTAACAAACTAAACACAGGTAAACCACACTATCTCATCACAAACATCACAATTCAGCATCAAGTTCACCACACACATAACCAAATACAAAGTACAATACAACCATAAATTAGAGGAGTCCCAGGTATAACACAGTACAACGCATAATTACATCATCAAATAAACATAAAACAAAACAACAACACTACCAATCACCCTCGGTAGTAGCATCACCATCATCTGGTTCATCAGGCTGGTATGGAGTTTAGTCAGGGTATGCAAGAAACACGGTGCTAGTATCACCCCTGAAGAATCTCATCTGTGCGTCATGGTAGGCTATCTTGTACTCTCTCCACCGCACTTGATAATCATCATTAATCTTGTTCCTTGTCTCTAGTCCCTCTACTCTGGCGTTCAGTCTCTCCAACTGATCCATAACATCATGCAGAGTAGGCTCACCGGATGTAGATGGTCGATCTCGACTAGAGGAAGGTTCGTCAGATGTCTTACTCTATTTCCAACTCACATGGGCTGCATAAGTCTTCAGATTCAGCTTGCTAATGGGCTTTAGGGGGTGGATCAACTCATCATTATCATCAACTACTACACCTGACTGAATACACATTGTATGAATCAGGCTAAGGTGTCTCAGTCCTCCTATATTCTCTCCTTTTGAAATAGAGATAATACTTTTATAAATAACAGCCCCAATATTTATCTCCTTCATGTTTTGAATACAGTAATTCAGAACATCTCTATCAATAGTCACATCGCTCTGATGGTTGGTGGGTAGCAGTCTCGCAGAAATAAAGTAGTGCAAGGCTTTCGATACAGGATTCCGAGTAGAAAGGGGGAAATTAATTCTCATCCTCTGCTTAATATTCCATTCCCCTTTTCCATCAGTAAAAAAGTTGATAATCGTATCCAATGCTTCGTTCTTCACAGAAAAAGTTTCAAACTCGCAACGGAAAGGTTCTCTCAATTGAAATAGTGCATTGAAGCGGGCAGGGGTAAACTCAACCATCTGACCTCTAACCAAAATATACTCGCTCTCTGAATAGTAGAGATTAGCATATAATTCTTGAATAATACCCAACATCTCTTCAGCAGTAAAACAACAGAAAATCTCCCATCGACAACTCGTTATCAACTCTTCAATTTCTCCTCCAGGATTTTCAAAGGCTCGCTCTTGAATACATTTCTTGTTAGTAAGAGATGTACTAAAGCGTGAATAAGCCTTGAAACTAACAAATATGCTCTCATCATATTCAAACTTCCTCTTCCCCTTAGCCAATCTTAGAGCCATTTGTCTAAAAATTTCAAATTAATCCCAATAATTTCCAAAATCACAATAAAATGTCTCCAAAGTAAATTAAGTAGGTATGAACTTAAATCTTATGGAAAATCTCGAAATCTTTTCTAGAAACCTCAAAATATCAAATCATCCTAATGTAGGAGAATTACATGATAAAAATCGAAAAAATTTTGTTTAAAGTGAAGCTCTTACTGAGAGAAGACGAAATCTGAACTTTTCTGGCCACGAAATCGCTTCCAAACCCAATGCTAGTGAGCCCTAGGTGTGAAAGTCGGCCTTGGTTGGAGGTAGAAGATGGTGGTTTGGGAAAAAATGGCCGGTCCCAGGATTAAACCACAAAAATATGGAGTTTGGGCAAAAGTTTTGACCTAGCGCTGAATGGTGCAGGCGTTAGCGCCGTTCGACGCAATTTTTTTCATTACAGGCTAAACTTTCTGACTTTATGAGCCGAACAGTGCTGGATAGGGCGCCATTCGGTGCCAGTTCAAAAACTAAGTTTCCAACTTTCTTTTACAATTTTGATCATTTCAAACCTGCTCCGACGTCTAATTGGTCTAAATAAGCATTGATATCAATCATAACACAAGAGTTAAAGTCTCTGAGGAAATGGAGGTGGTGATTTTTCTAAATCAACCTTAGGTAGAGAAATAGGTCTTTCCAAACCTTTCGGAGCGTCCTCTTTTGGTTCTTCAATCTCTTATTTCTTTACTTCAGTTTCTTTTTGAACTCTATCTTCCAATTTTCTTCCCCTTCTCATTTGAATTGCTTTAACTTGTTCTTTATTCTTTTCTCTTGGATTTACTTGAGTATTACTTGGAAGCATTCCTTGGGATCTATTACTTAAGGTAAAGCATTCACTTCTTCAATAGAAAACTTCTTCTCCTTTAATTGTATAGCATTGTTATAACCTAAAGGATAAGTTAATCTATTATTATTATTATTATTTCCTTGGTTGTTCCAATTCCCCAATGGGTTTACTTGGTGGTTCCCCCATTGTTGGTTAACACCACCCTGATTATTGGTATTCTAGTTAAAATTTGGATGATTCTTCCAACCTGGGTTATAATAATTGGAATATGGGTTGTTAGGCTTAATTATAGCATTCATAGTTTCTGGTGAAGAATAAGAATCTAATGAATTTTCTTCAATCATGGAATGTGGCTGAGAAAAATTCATCCCAAATTGGTCTATCTTCCTTGAAACAGCAGCAACTTGATTTGGTAATATTGTAAAAGCATCATTTTCAAAAACACTGGCTACCTTTTTAGGATTTAACCTTTCAGAAGACCATTGAAAATTATTAGTAGCCATTTCTTCATTTAAAGCATAAGCATCAGAAAATGGTTTAGACATTAATGATCCTCCAACAGCAACATCGATGATCGATCTAAGAGATCCAACTAATCCATTATAAAAAGTTTGAATTATTAACTCGATACGGTATCAAATGATTTGGACATTTCCGGGGAGATCTTTAAATCTTTCCCATGCTTCATATATTGATTCCCCTTCAAACTGACAAAAAGATGTAATATCATTTCTCAACTTAGCAGATCTTAGATGGTGGAAAATATTTAGCAAGAAATTTTTGTGACGGTTCACCCCAAGTTCTAATTGATCCGAGTCTTAACGAATGTAACCATATTTTAGCTTTATCCCTTAGTGAGAAAGGAAAAAGTCTAAGTCTAATAACATCATCCGAAACACCATCATATTTAAAAGTAGCACACAAATCTAGAAAATTAGCAAGGTGCAAATTAGGATATTCAGTTGTTGTTCCCCCAAACTGATTATTAGACACCATTTGGATAATAGCAGGTTTAAGCTCAAAAGAATTAGCAGCTACAGTAGGGTTTTGAATACTACAACGAAGTTCATCCACTATAGGTTTAACATAATCTCTTAAAGGTCTTAATTCTTGATGGATGCCAACATTTTGATCTTGATGATTTGCCATTTCTTGAATATTTTTATATTTTTCTGTTTTTTTAATTATTTTGATTTTTCTGATAGTTCTTTCTAATTCAGAATGATAAGACACAAGTTCCTCAGAACCTGAACTACATATAAAATAATAAAACAAAATAAAACACAACACACTAACAAAAATAAAGAAAAGTAAAAATTTAAAATTTCTTAATTTTCTTTAAAATGTAATTTTAATTAATTTCTTTCCCCGGCAATGGCGCCAGAAACTTGATCCCTGGCAACGGCGCCAGAAACTTGACTCCCAATAAATATATGTGTGCCAAAAACATGACTCCGCACCGATAAATATATGTGCGCCAAAAACTTGACTCCGCACCGATAAATATATGTGCTGATGATTTAGATATAAAAATTATGATTTTATAATATGGGTTACTACGCAAGTATACGTATCGTTTATCAAGTAATATAGGGCTTTCTGATTAAGCCTCGAGATATCGAACCCACAGGGAAAGTGATAAATCTTTAAAGAAATAAGAAAATTATCTTTTTACTTTTTTAATTGGGTTTTGAATGTATGTTTTGATTTTGAAAAGTTTGATAGTTGATTTCACTCTTTAAATTTTCTTATAAAAATTAAACAAGAAATTAAAATGATAATAACTGTAAACACGGTATGAAAAACACTATTAATTAGAATTGGTATGAAAAACACTATTAACTAGAAATGGTATGAAAAACACTATTAACTAAAATATCTTTTTCTTTCTTTTATAAAGTAGTAATAACTATGAATGTATTGTTGTGGAAGTATTTAAATTTGTTGTGAAAAATAGAAGCAAATGTATTCTTTACCCTTACTTGGTTCTATAAAGAACATTGATCACAGCACTTGCAGAGCACACAAACGACTAATCTTAGAGAATTTAGAAATGGAACCTACCACTTAGAAATTCAAACACCTCTTAGCTCCCTGCAAACCCCACAAGCTTAATTGTAGACCCCTAATCACCTAGAGGGTTGAAATTAAAATGTGAAGGTTTAAGGATGAGTTTATGGGACTCTTTGGCATAGGACTACCACAGGTGGCACGATGCAGTGAGGTTAAGCTGCAACATTTCCTTCAAACTCGCTCTACACTCTCGCATACACAATCCAAATCATAAAACCACACCTTACCGCAACTTGACTCCACGACTCATGTAGGTAATTCATATGGATGGACTTTAACCCACTAAGCCCCTGGTTAAGAGGGTTAGGAACGGCATAGTGAATGCCTCACGTGGGTCCTCTCGTAACTCACATAGTCTTAATATGACTTCGTGGCTCAAATAAAGTGATTCATTTCACTCATATTTGATCAATCTTGGTCTTCCAAAATTTGATTTTGACCGGGGACACACGCACAATGAACTGCGGCATGAAATTGCCCAGATCTCCAAAATCTCCAAATCACCCAAAAAGTCCTCAGAATCAATCCTACACATTTTCCACCACTCAAATTGACTATCTCCAGCCAAAAATACCAAAATTTCTAAAAATACCCCCAATACCCTCCAAATTGCAAAATGCCCCTCTTGACCCAAAATCCAAAAATTCAGAAAATTCCCAAAAAATTCAAAAAATCCCAAATATTCCCAATTTCATTTTGTCCAACTACACCATGAGACAATTTTGTCGATTTATGCAGCACACACCAAAAACCCCCGATTTAGCCGAATTTTAAACCCCGAATGAACCCCGATGTCGAACCTAATCGCGATTGATCTCTGATTTTGGTGAATTCAATTCTAAACTTTAATTAAATATCCCTAATGTCAATATAGACCAAATACAAGCCAAGTTTGATTGTTTGAATCTAATTTCACTTTTGACCTTAAAGCCCGATTTGGACTATGACCGACTTAGCCCCAGGCAACGATTTAACTCCAATTGACCCCAAACCATTTCTAAACTTTCCCTAACATTCCCACAAACAAAAAAACTAACATGATTTGCCCAAATTTGAACCTAAACTCCACGAATCGACTGACGAAAATGCCCCGCACATTATAAACCCCGAGCCTAACCCAAAGAATGGGCCCCAAATCCCGAAATTAAAATGACAGAAGTTGAAACCTATTTGTAACATGCCCATAAACATTTACTAATATTAATTTTACATAAATTTCAATCCTAGCCCAACATTAGCTAATTAGCCCAAATTTATTCTATATTGGCCTTTTCTGAAGAAACCCAAATCCAACCCGATTCAAACCCAAACCAGCTCAAATTTATTTTAAATCACTCATGACACATCCCTAAACCAAACCCAACAATTATTTGGCCCAACATTTTACAAAATTCCCATCCATAAACTTATTTTAAAAACACAAGGCCCACTTCCTTAGGCCGTTCTTTAAAAAACTATCCAATGATTTTTAAAAAGCCCAAAATCATCTTAAAGCCCACATGACAATCCTCTATCATCATCCGTTTGATAAAACCATCCCCTAAGTTCTAAATCCATAATGAAATAATTCCAAGTCAAGCCATATGCCAAATCTAGCGAATCACCCCTAAATTACCAAAATTTCTAAAACCCTTTTTCATGAAGTTGACTTAACTTTCCCCGAAACAGGTGGTAAGCGAAGCCATGCATGAGCCACATGTGAGCCATGAAAGCTTGGAAACTTTACCATACCCAAAATGGCAAAGAAGAGGGGACCCTTTAATGATCCTCTTAAGGGTGATTAACCACTCCCATGTCTCACCAAACCTTGCTTAAACTTAATTGTACTTGGATGACCTTCCCTACTAATTAAAGTGACCTAAACCACTTTCTCTTTAGCCCAAACTAGCCATGGGGAGGTGCACCTGGCCCCGATCATGCATTTGACCGAACTTAGCAAAATACACACCCACCTGTTGCTTTGATTCGAACCCTTTACACGTAGCGGCAAAACGATTGACTTCACAAACATCGAAGCCACCGAGAGCTGCGACCTGAGGGTGACCCATGCACAGCCGGCCGGCCTTTGGGTCGCCGGAAGAGCACCACCGCCTGAGAGCATCGGGTGAGCCCAGCTTGGAATTCTCACCTGTTCAGGTTGCCCAATGCCGATAGCTGTCATAGTACATTCTTCTCCTCACGAAGCGGTGATCCCAGTACAACTCCCCTTGGGAGATCCTCGACCAGCTCTATTTAAACACCACCTCTCTCGGCCATGAAGGGTGTCTTCGAAACAAATCACGCGATAACTACGCAAAATCATTCCGAGACTCTTCCCCACACAGGAGAACTTGATCCCAAGGCTGAAATCCCCCTGTAATTTCCTCTGCGGCAGGCTGATTTCGAGTTGAAATTTAAGCCCAAAGCTCGGGGACACTTCACCACAGTGAGCCAATTTCCAAAATGATTGGTCCTACACCTTCACCCGGACCCGAGAGGAGAAGTTCCCAGGTGAAAGCCCCCTCTCCGGGCCACCGATTTGCTCCCGGCCTGCGAAGCTTTGTGATTGAGCGCGGGTCGCTTTGTGCACAGGCGGTGTAGGGGCGAGGACTTCATGCGGGAGCTTGCTTGGACCAATCGAAGCGTGACACAACTCTCCAGATCGAAGCTTCCTTCTGCGAGCAAAGGTATGAACTCTCTCTTCTTCCCGAGCCCGAGTTATGGAATTTTAAATGACATAATTTCGATGCATGTTTACCATATGGATGTGTTTGTCTCTTGAGCCAGATATGAGACGTAAGAACACAAAAATCCGTGAGAATTAGAGTGAGTTCTTAGGGTTTAGTGTGGATGGTCACGGGTTCACTCCAATCGTAGACGATGACCGGGAGCCGTCGGATCGAGCGTGTATCGAGCGGACGGTCGAGATCAGCCGGACGGCGCAATGGTACATGAGGGCGCGGGCCCTGGTGAGTCGGATGGCGGCGTCAACTAGGAATTTGCGCTTGGGCGTTCGGACGCAAGGATTGCGTGGCGCCGCCGCGTGGATAAGTAGATAAATAGGGATTTTTCTTATTTATTAAATACCCGGAAGGAACTTCAAAAATGCATAACTTTGTGTAGAAAAATCCTAAAAATAAAATAAAAATACCCTCTTGCTCGGTGAATGAGGAGAATACTGTGGAAAAAGAAATCAAGTCATTTCATCGAAGTATTTTATTTTTTAATAATTTATTTACTCTCTGCTATTTCAATTCTCCATGCATATGGGGAAATTCACCATGGCATGAGACCATAGGGCTTTTGAAGCCTCTGAACTTGGGAACATTCCCTGAATTTTTTAAGGTCAGAGGCCATCCTATGAGAAGTTATTGATTTTCGATTGCGTATTCTTGTTTTGAGTATTTTAATTGTAATAATTAGCATGTTGAGAAATAAATTCTAGAAAAATTTGGTAATATTTCTTATGACCAAGGAACTAGAAAAAATAAGTTTTGAGTTAATTCACTTGAAGCGTCTAATTGGTCTAAATACCCAAAATTGATCTTTAATTAATTAGGGTTAAATATACATCAAATTGACTTGAAAATAATTCTCCACTGTCCTTTAGGGTTAGGAGAGTCTCACATAAAAATTTGAAACTAATTGGACTTGATTTGATCCACTAAATGGGTTGATTAAGCCCCATAAGTAAAATTAAACTTTAAAAATTCATAACTCACAAAATACTTTTGAAAAATTCACAAAAATGGTTTTGGAGCTTCTCTGATATCAGAGGAACTTAGGAAAATTAAAATTGTAATTTTCTAAAATAGTTGATTTTTATCATTATTTTAATGTTTTTAATAATTAAAAAATAATAAAAATGTCCTTAAAAATAATAAAAATCACGAAATGTCGCATTTTGAATTCTAATACTTAAAAGACAGGCAAATATTTTTTTTTAAGTCCCTAGGATAAGATATTGAATTATAATGGCTTAATGTAATTTTTTAATATTAAAAAATGTATTTTCAGCCTTTTCATTAAAATAATTCTAATAAATCAGAAAAATCGAAAAAATATAAAATTTGTTTAAATTTCTGAAGCTCGCTTGAGTTCAGAAAGATTTAAGAAAAATATAAAATTCATTTTATTCAAAAATCATCAAAATTGGTCCAAATGGTCCTGTGGTCGTGGAAACATCCATGAGCCTACCGAGGACGGAAAAGGCTTTCATGGTCATGTTATTAAATTTTCGTAAAACACATTTAATTAAAAATAATTACATAAATAAATTAAATATAGAAAAATCACATTTTCTTCTCTAATGTCTTAATTGACATATGAGTGAGGTTACATAAAAATTTGAAGTTCATTTGAGCTTAATTTAGTGAGTTATAGAATTATTAAGAACGAGCGAAATGGTAATTAAAATTTTTTATGCATTAATTAAAATATTAGGATTAATTAAAAGGGGAGAGTAAAATATTTGATTTTAAACTGAATTTGGATGATTGAAGCTTGCTAAATGATTGAGGTAAGCATATGTCATTTGAATATAATTAAAGTAAAAGCTTTTATTAAGTTAATTAATTGAAATTTTGGAAGAATAATAGAAATTGGAATTATTAAAGTAGGGATATTATTAAGAGGATGTTTATTCTTTAATTTAAAAATGTAAATAAATAAAACACATATAATACTTAATTCTTTAATTAAAAAAAAATTAATTAAAAGAATAATCTCGATTAATAATTAAAATTAAAATTAAATTAAATTAAAATTAAAACTAAATTGAATTAAATTAAGATTAAAATTAAATTTAAATTAAATTAAATTAAAATTTAAAATTAAATTAAATTAAAATTAAGTTAAATTAAATTAAATTAAAATTTAAATTAAATTAAATTAAATTAAATTAAATTAAATTAAAATTAAATTAAATTAAAATTGAATTAAAATTAAATTAAATTAAATTAAATTAAATTAAATTAAAATTAATCAAATTAAATTAAATTAAATTAAAATCAAATCAAATTAAATTAAAATTAAATTAAATTGAATTAAAATTAAATTGAATTAAAATTAGAAATTGAATTGAATTAAATTAAAATCATTTAACAGCAATGAGCCTAAATGAAATCATTAAGAATTAAACCTAAAAAATAACTTGAACAACATTCGAAACTTAAAAAGCTATTTTTTATAATTAAGTCGAAAATTAAAATTAAATTATTAAGTTTAAATCATTAAAATATTTAAATTTGATTTGCCACTTTTGAAACTCTTATTCTTTATAACTCTTAAATGAGGTATCAGTGAAGTGTTACTTCACTTATAGGATATTGATAATACTTAGTTAGTACAACGAAAATGACAAAAACTTAAACTCATGGATGATTAATTCACTTGTATAATTAAATTCTCTTGGAAACTTTAAGCGATCTGAAAGTATTGAAAAGATGTTTAAGACTCGTCTTAAGCACTTCACCGATATGATAGGATGTTTATAAACAAATTGAATTCAATTGTTTCTTTGATGAAGAAAATCGTCCTTAAGCAAGCAAAGAACCTAGATGTCATAGGAGATGACAGCTGTAGGATTAGGACTTTGGTAGACGACGAAACCTCTCCATAGCTTTAGATACTCGTTGAAATATTTAAATGCCTTAACATGTGTTTTAAGTGTAGCTTGGGATGACGGGAAGACCCTCAGGGTACACTTTTATTTTATTGCAATTTACGTTATTGCGGTTACTTTTAATACTGCTTGTATTTTTTCTTTTTCTTGTGATAAGCAATTGCATAATAAAAACCTTTAGGGTAGTACGGCGAAACTAAAACTAAATTAAAAGTCGTTACGAGATAAAATTCACGTAACATTTTGAAATATAAAACAACTCGAGAACTGTCATGAAAACGAGCAATGAGAAACTATAAGCTTTAGCCCAAATTAAAACGTCGTTGAATGATCGGGAATACGCCGGATGATGTAACCCGCGTGTTCTTTAGCAGGATTTCACGGTCTAAATGAAAGTGTGGAACTCATTCGGTTGAGTTTAGCAAATTCATACGGGTAAGTGAATTCGATGAAAATAACGGTGCGGGATGACGGAACGTGGGATCTTAATCGATTCGTTTAAACGACTTTAAGATTTGTTTTAATTAAAACATTAAAAACACGGTTTTAAGATTTTCTCTAAACCAAAACACATCTCTCATCTCTGATTTATGACTTCTAAAACTAAACACATGCGATAATAAAGAACTGGAGCGCGGTGGGCGGCACGACCATCTTCGTCGGCAAAACAACTACACTGTGTTAAACATTCCTCGAATTAAACAATAAAACCGTAGGATTTCGAGGTAGTTTGCCTAGTGCGGCTTATAAATCCTCGAAGCCCTTTTGTTAGGCATTTGCATGTCATGTTATGTAAATTAAGCACAACGGTCTTAGGATCGAGGTAGTTGTTTGGTACGATATAAACCTCAGCATCTTGAAATTTGTTTGGCATGATCATGTCATCCTGAATATAAGTCCTAATTAATTAAAATTGGCGAGGATGGAAACATTAAGAGTAAATTTCAATTGAAGCGGCAACGTAGGATAGTGTGGGGAGGATTCTTAGAGATTCTTATTGGATCTCTGACTTCTCCTACTTCTCTTCCCTTTTGGACTCCACCGAAAATAAATGTTCCAAATTTGAGCTAATCCCTTTTTGAAATTTAAAAAATCCAATCCTTTGAAAACCTCGAACATTACAGAAATTCTTGAAAGCGAAATACTTGATCATTATCGAGGATTTTCTTAGTGATTCCGTCATTTAAGATGTAATTAACAATAGGGGCTTGCTCTTATAGGGAACTTTAAGAACCCGGAGTAATATAAACCTGCTTAATTCATTTATATTAAGCGGGGAACTGTCGGCTTATAAAATTGGTTCGCGAGACCAAACGGATATCGAAATCATCTAGTTTATTTAATCGAACCCCATCATCGAAGCGGTGTGTCTATTCTCGGGATAGATATACGGTTGTCGTCTCTTGATCTTCCGTTTATATACTATTCGGAATGTGAGATCGGTTGATTTCGTATCTTAAAATTTTTAAATTTAAAATTATTTTAATCAGAATACTACTTTTAATTATTTATTTAAATTAAATTAAAAATTCACCGATAATTTCTGTAGGCGACCTCTTTTCAAAAATACAACACTTAACCTAAAAATATGCCGACAGTTGTGAAAAATAGAAGCAATTATATTCTTTACCCTTACTTGGTTCTATAAAGAACATTGGTTAATTTGAAATTTCATCATTTTGAACATGGTTAAGCAGGGAAGATACCAGCTCTCACTCTAGAGTTCCCTCGATTCCCTCCACTCTAGGAGCTAACTTCTCATAACAAAATTCAAAACTTTAAACCAAATTAGGGACTTTTAGCTCGTCACACTAAAAATCCTCTAATTTTACTCTCCTTTTTAAAACATCTTATAATATATTGCATTCAATTATATGAACTATAATTTTCACCCATATAATTGCATGTGATTCTTTCTAACTTTTATGAGACAATAACGCATTGGATCTTACATAATCTCACCACAAATTTTACATCTTAACAGGCCAAATTAAGAAGTAAACAAAGTTTATATAATCAATTTTTACAACTTCCAACTTTAAACACATATACTTTCCACAAAAATTCTTCATGAATTACTTACTTCTTCATTTAAGAAAGAAAAAGATAAAGTAAACTACTCAGAATGTATTGAGAAAATATAAAAACACATTGATTTGAAATTGAAAACCATAAGAAAAATAACAAACAAAAACAAGTATTAATTAAAACTGAATATAAGAATAAAAGTAATCATTTATCTGAAAATCCTCTCCACAAGACTCAGAAAGATCCTTTGAAACTTTGACTCTTCGCTAAACTACTCCTCAGAGCAAGTCTCCCAACTCCGATGACTCATAATACAGACTTTAGACTTCAATAAAAACTAACTAAACTAAAGGAAAGAAAAGTAGTGGAAAGAATAAAGCTTCAATCCTACCCTTTTCTCTTTTCAACTCTCTACTCCTACTCCTAATTAAAACTAAAATAAAAACTCTATAAAAATGCAATGGAAGAACTCTTCAAAATGTAAAGGAAGAGCTCCTTAATTTTTTCTAAGACTCTCTTTAAACATTAAACCAAAAGGTGCCTTGGTGTCTCTTCAAAATGTGTCCAGATTCGATATGTCCACCAAAGAATGCACCCCTTCATTCAAACTTGCCGCCCAAAGGAAGTTATGGTAGTTATCACCAAGAGTTGCATCCCATCCCCTTTGAAAATAGCGCCAAATTCAAATTAAACTCGATTTTTAACTGTGTCGGCTAAGCGCCGGCCCAGCGATGCTTAGCCGCCAGTGCCCAAATTTTCTTTTTTCATTTTTTTGCTCTAAATTTGATCCAACATTGCTACTTTCATCATAATCACTCATTTTAATCATACCTGTAAGAAAAACACAAAATACGTTCCATTAAAGTGCAATATCATCAAAAATAGGTATAAAAATGTGCATAAAAATACTATATATTTTTGGTGTATCAGTGTTGTCTTCTAAACCGATGTTGATAATTGGATTCCTTTGTTCAACAATCTTATCATTTCTTCCTCTACCTCGTCCGCGACCTTAAACTCCGATACAAGTTCTAGAGAAACTCTCACCCTCTCATTGTAAAGGGTTGATGAAAAATCATTAAACCTGAATTGAATGGTCTTATCATCGCACACTTTCTGGATTTTCGACTTTATCTTAAACAACATCTCAGGAGAAACCTATCTTTTTCGGAGGAGTGTAGTAAGCAGCATCCTTGTGAATGCCCACTTCATGAATTGAAAACAGTTATAAATCTCTTTTTATATAGTATTCTTATCCTTCCTGACAAAACTTTATGCATTGATGTAATGATGATGGTACCAATCCGTTTTCATGAATCTAGGGTCGACCTAAAAGAGTGTTAAACAAAGTTTCAGAGTCGATTCTGTGGAACTTTGCAGTTGTTACTAATTCTTCAATCTGGAAGATTAATGTAATTAATCCAAAAGGTCTATTCCCTTTCTGATTAAAGCCTCTTTGCTTTAGCTTTCCACATTTTCACTAGAAGGAGTCAGAACGTAGCCAAAATAAAAATACATCGTATTACGTAACCTCAGACGGTCGAAGAAGAAATCACACAGTTAACGGTTTAAGAGATGTCTCTCCCAAATCCGTAGTAACCAATTTAGGACCAGCAACCCCTATCCTATGTTTTGGTTCTTCAATTTTCTTCTCTTCTGTAATCATTTTAATCTGTTTATGAGGTTCTTTTTCCATTGTGATTGATAGTACAAGTTTATTAAACTCTAAGTTGCAGCTTGCACTGAAGCATTCTGAATCTGGTTCAGCATCTACTTTGAATGTTTTAATCCATCCATTTTTAGTTACATACGGGTTGACCAGAACAATAGGATCAACCAAAATCATATTGATATAACCATTTTCACGTTCTCTCATGTATTCTTTTGGGATCATTATGTTCCCATTCTTAGGATTGAATTCCAACCAATTCTTGAAGCTAAAATAATTTTTTATAGTATGTCCAATCAATCTATAATGTGGATAATACAATGGGTGATCTTTCTTATCCACTTCCTCTAGCTTCTTATGCTTTGGTAACTTGAATTCATGTCTCTTAGATAAATAGCGATAATTTTCCCATCGCTTCATCATTTAAGGGGTATTTCTTATTCAAACGTACCACCATGTACGAGATTTGTCTACCATCTGCTTGATAAGATATCTGCTGGGGTTGACTTAATCGCTGAAGAGGTCGATGATTCTGTTGAGGTTGTTCAACCCATATCTGCAATGGTTGTTTACCTTTATCTATAGTTGCAACAGTCCCGAATTTCTTCTTAAAAGCTTTGATTGGTTTTTATTTTTTAAACTTTTCAATGAAACCAAGCTTCTTTGCTTCCTCGTGAATACTTCCAGCTTTACTGAGCAATTTTTCGATGGTTTTAATTGTAAAGCCTTTGAGATGGAATGTGTTTGGCCCTCAAATACTCTTCAATAAGACCTCATGTGTGTTGCTCCTGAAGATATGGTTCATATTTCATGCTCAATTTATTCCAATGCAGAATACAGTCTACCAAAGTGTAGTCCAACTTCTCTTTCTTTACCATTAAATCACCAACATTGATGTGGTGCTGAGCTCCAGTAAAAGGCTTAACAAAAAGGTTGTCCAATTCTACAAATGTTTTAACAGAGCCATTCGGCAGCTCCACATATTAATCAAAAGCAACTCTCGAAAGACTGCTAACTAATCTCTGATATTTATGCTTACGTTTTATATATGAATTGATATTTCTCTTTTATGACATTATAAAATGGGATACTACACAAGTATATGTATCATTATTGAGTAATATCGGACTTTTTGATTAATCCCCGAGATATCGAACCGTTAGGAAAAGTGTTAAACAAAGAAAGTAGAAAAAAAATTTCTTGTTACTTTTTAAGAAAGATCTTACCCAAACTAAAGATAATATTCTAGAAAAGAAAATTTTATTCTTTTTGTTAATTTTTATAATTTGAAATAAAAGTAAACAACAACTTTAACTAAACTTTTATAAGATGTAAGCAAATGCAGTAAAAAATCTTTTTCCTTTTTATGAATCAGTAACAAGTCATGGAAATTATTGTTGTGAAAGTATCTAAAATGTGTTGTATCAAATAGGAGCAATTACATTTTTTACCCTTACTAGAGATGCTATAATGAACTTAGGTTAATCTATTGTTTTATAAATTTTGAAGATAGGTTAGGCAGAAAAGATACTAGCTCTCACTCTAGTGTTTCCTCAATTACCTCCACCTAGGGGCTAACATCTCGTATCAAACCATAAAGCAATAAATCCAATTGAGGACTTAGCCTGTCACTCTAAAGTCCTCTAATTCTACACCCATCAAAGTTTATCTCCCTATTTATTTGCAATTAACCAAATGGATTACGTTCTCACCCATATAATCTCATGTGATACTTTCCAATTATTGACTCAGACAATACCATGCCTGTTCTTACATGTTCTCACAACAATTTTAACATCTTAATTGGTCAAATCAAGAAGTAAATGAAGTGTAAGGTTTTTAATCATCACAACTTCATCCAACATTAAAATTCTATACTTTACACAACATACTTCCATAACTTTATTACTTTATCATATTAAGGAAAAAGATAAAGAAAACTACTCCGAATTTATGGAGAAAATATAATCACAACTTGATCAGAATTCATGGAGAAAATACGATCACAACTTTATTTAAAAGTAGAAATCATACTGAAAACACAAGAAGTCTTAATAAAAAACCAAATGTAATAACAAAGATAAATACTTATCTGTAAATCCTCTCCACAACACTCTTGAAGTTCCTTTGAAAACTTTATTTTTCCTTACAATGCTCCTTAGAGGTTGCGCCCAACTCCGAGGACTCCAATTCTCTAATCTAATCCTAATACAAACTAAATTTAAGTAGAAATGGTGAAGTGGAGTAGTAAGTTAATGAAATAACTCTCCTACACTAACTACACACTCTACAACAACCATAATAACCACTCTTACAACACCCTAATTACTCACTTCACACACACACACACACACTAACTACTCTCTTAATTCTCTCTTTTTCTGATCTTCAAATCTTCTTTTTATACTATTTCAACACGTGCCTTTGTATCTCTTCAAAATATGTCCATATTTATTGAATCCTCCTAGAGATGCATCATTCAAGAGTAATTTAAATTAATTTTGGTGCCAATAGGGAGTTACCCACGTTTGTACCTGAAGATGCCTCAAGTACCCCTTCAAAATGGTGCCTAAAATTAAATAACTCCTCTTTTATAACTGCCGCGCGTAAGTGCGAGGACTCGGTGCTTAGCCACGAGTCTTCTAGCGTTTACGCTCCAGATCTAGTGCATAGCCGCGGGGCTTTGGCGCGTAAGCGCCATCTTGGCGTTTAGTCGCCAAGATCAAATTTACACCTTTCTTCATTTTTGCTCTAATTTTGATACTTTTTCACTCATTTCATCACATCTATCCATTTAATCATAATTACAAGAAAGATACAAAAAATATCTTCCATTAAAGGGTAATATCATTAAACATAGGTAAAAAATGTGTGTAAAAATCCTATATATTTTAGGTGTATCAAAATCCCCTAAACTTGAAATTTTACTTGTTCTCAAGTGACACTAAAATCATATAAAAATCATACAATCGCATTATGTGGATGAGTTTCTTTAGAAGCTTTTAAAATTTTGCTCTTGAAATGTAGTAGCCTAATTTAGAAAAATATTTTAGTAAACGAGACCAATTTAAAGTTTTAGACATCTCTTAGGTAAAGGTTTATGAAAAATATGAGTTTATATCTTATTCATAAATATTAGTAGATTTTTTAAAATATAGGACTTAGGCATTTTATTTTATTTACTTAAACATCTTTAATAAAAAATAATTATGTTAAATATATTATTTTTAAGCTTCACGATTTTCTCAAATCTTATATTCTAAAAAGATCAGGTGTGCAACCAATTTTTGATTAGGCCCTTAAATCCTTAAGCTTCTCATTCCTTTTCACATACTATTTTTCACTTTTTTTTCTTTTCTTTTTATTTTTTTTTCTTTTTCTCTTTTTATTTTTTTCTTTTTCTTTTCTTTCTATTTTTTTCTTTTATAAGACAAGTATTATTATATTTGGATAGGCCTTTAAGAATTTTGAATTCCACCATTCCTTTCCTAAAGCATAAGGTAGATAAATATCTTTTACTTAAAAATATAATAGAAGTTGTGAAAATTATTTTCAATAAAAGAAACTTAAGTATTAAAAACAAAAGTCTAATCCTTCTATTTTTTCAAAAATACAACTTTTCCTACTAAAGATAGTTACAAAATATTCATCATTTCTTCACTAAGAAATTTTTAACTTTAAATTTTTCATCATTACTATAGATTTTAACTAAATTTTCTTTCTCATTTCTATATTCAAAATTTTACTTCTCTAATATAACTTCATACACATAATTATTTTTCAATCAAAATCTAAATTTAATTTATAGCACATTTGAGAACAAATTAAATTTTAAGTTACTTTTTGAAAATTGTTTTTCATCCCCCCCAAACTTTAAAGTTTTTATTATGATAAAACATTTATGCATAGTAAAAAGATACATGGGTAGGAATTAAAAACTATAAGTATCATACTTGCAGAAATTTTTATATTCTAAATATGCAGGTATAAAAATTAAAAACAGGAATGAAAATAGCAAGATTAAATTTTTAATTTCTGATTTTATAGAAATTCAAAAGACTTCTATAGTAGTGGAGAAAATAATTCAAAAATTCATACATACTTAACAGAAATCCATAACTAAAACATATGGTAGTAAATTGGAAAGTTAAGTATAAAATTTATATAGTGGATTTTTATAGTGTTTTAAACGTCCTAAACAGGTTCTGGAATTAGTTCTAAACTAGCATATAAAATTCACTAACACCCATTACCACCACAAAGATTATAAACATTCACATTTCATAGCACAAACAAATAGCATAAAAACAAACTAAAGTAGCTTAGTAACTATTACATCAATATAGTCCACATAACATCCATACTAAAAAGTTCACAACATCATACAAACCAACATAAAATAAAACATAACAATCCACAACACATACAAACTATAAATCCTAAGCATCATCTTCTTCCTCATCATCATCCCTTTCATTCCAGGTATGGGTAGGCACATATGGGGTAAATTGTGGATGAGTGGGTAACACATCACTAAAGTCAACTCTGATCAATTTATCCATGTAGTTGTGGTAATTCATCTCATACTCACTTTGTCTTTGAAGATAATCCCCAATATGATATACTTTCCCTTCTATATCGTGAACTCGATCCGCAGTGTAATTGATATTATCTTTCATTTTATTTAATAATTCAGTCTGCGAATCAGAAAACTGAACTGAAGTTGCCTGAGATGTGGAAGCACAAGATGTAGATGCACTGGATGCCCTAGAGAATCCTCCTCTCCAGCCAAAAAGTGAATGCTTAGCATATGTTTTCACATTTACACTAGTAATAGGCTTCAGAGGCTGAAGGACCTCCTCTCAATTCTCAGATCTAACACCAGCCCGCTCACACAATGAGTGTATAAGAGAAGCAAATCCCATACCTGCAGTGGTGGCAGCTCAGGCATACATCTAAATACAATCATAAATAATCTTTCCAATATCTATCACTTTCCCTTGTTGAATATAGTAATTTAAAATGGCTCTTTCTCTTGTCATCTCGCTCAGATGATTGGTAGGAAGCAACTTGGATGATATGAAATAATGCCAGGCTTTGGAGGTGGGATTCAACTTCAACTTTGAAGAAGGGAAGTTAACTCTTCTCTCATTAGTGATTTTCCATAATCCCCTCCCATCAGTCAAAGCATAAATAATTTCATTTAGTTCTTCCTCTGTAGGATTATAATTTGAATATAAATAAAATGTATTCAATGACTGTAGATAAAGTTCATTTCTTACCAACTATCTTTCGTACCAAAACAAAGTTTTCTTCTGACTCTGGAAGGTTTGCATAGAACTCCCGTACAACAGAAGTAACAACCATGGCAATGACACAACATAATCTATCCCAAAGGCATCTTACAATCAAATCTTCTATCACTCTGTCTGGCTTATCAAATTCTCACTCCTGGATCAATTTACATTACTGTAAGGCTTGAACGTAACGATCTTGAGCTTTAGAACTAACGAACTTATCATAAACAAAAGTAGCTTTTGCTTTGCTCCTCTTTGGTGTCATTTCTAAAATTCCATAAACATATCCATAAATTCCAAATTTAACTCAAAATCACTAAACTCAACTCATAAAGGCTTAAACCACTAAATCCAAGTAATTTTTAAAGTTTTTTTCTCAAATTTTTACCATGAATAGTGATTTTCAGATTTCTCCAAAATGCACTCAAATTATATGGTGAAAATAAAAAATTTCAACATAGGAGCAGTGCTCTTACCTCAAGAAGATCAAATCTAACAATTTCCACTTGAAATGGGTCAAGAATCAGAAATTTTGGTGATGCCGTTGCTTCCTAAGTCGCGAGCACCGAAGGTTAAAGATGACGAGGTGAAAAAAATTTGGGATTTTTTAGGTTTTTAAAACCAGAAAATCGATTTTCACAAACCGACACCTAAAGTATGACACTTAGCCGCGGAGCTCTGGTGCGTGAGCTCGGGGTCTCGGCGCTTAGCCGTGAATTTGCTTTTATTGATTTTTTCGTTAAATACACATTTTGCTCTCTTAATTAACCTTCAAATTATTTTAATAAGAATATCATCACTTATAATCTTCTAATATCTAGAATTACACTTTTATAAATTAAAAACGATTCAACACAAGTTTCACACAAACATAAACTCTTTACTAAATAAAACAAAAACAAATCACAAGTCTTTAATCCAAGATACTTGGATAAGATCTCATCTTTTCTACTCACATTAAAACACTTAAATAAAACACTAAAACTATAAGAAAATATTAGAACACACTGAAAAACATAAAACACTAAACAGTAATACATAACACAACAGATTAACACATAACACAACATAAGAACTTAATTCCATTCACCATTAGGTGGAATATATCATTCATTAGTTCCATCTAAACCATTTGGTATATAGATTTGATAGAATTAGTGATGGTTGAAAACTCTCACTAAATCTTCTTATATCCACTTGTTCTTCAAAAACATCGCTTTATCCGCTTCTTCAACAAGACTAGTATGACTAAATTGCGTCTTTAATTTTCATCCAATATGTGCTAAATGTGCATTAGTTTCATTTACCTTTACTTCAATTGATGCAACATCAGCCTCAATCTTCGCAATCTTTCTGTAATAACTAGAATACTAACGACCATAAATTCGTTATATAACTCTTGCGCACTCTCACAAATAAATTTTTACTTGTTTGCATCCTCTTTCTTCTTAACTTAACTCTCCCAAGAAGACATTTTTCTAACTTAAACTCTTTTGTAAGGCTCTTAAGATATAAATTTGGAATGAGTTGTATTTCCTTTAATCTGGTCCCTATTTGTAGAGTTTAGATGGCCTATAATTGTCCTCCCATGTTCATAAACCATACATCAACATACCATGCAACTTCCCCATGATAATGACTTCTAGAAACACATTTTTCATGTTTTTCATAACTCCGACGCCTAAGCGCCAACTGCAGGCGCTTAGCTGCCAGCTCATTTTAGCACAGGTTTGCTAAATGTATGAATACTTATTTTAACTCATCTAAATTATCAGTTAAGGTCTCATTAATCTCCACTAACATAATATAAGAAAAATACTATCATATAATTCTTACTTCAAACCAAATAAAGCACACAAAACAAACTTAAAGCAAAGCACTCCGATAACATGGGCTGCCTCCCACAAAGAGCCATGTCGTCTGCCTAACATACCCAGTGCTTATTCTGGGTGACCCAACATCATATTCTCATCAATTTTAAATTGATCCACTGAGAAATAAGGTTTTAGTTTATGACCATTTACTTTGAACATTTTCTTAGTTTTAGAATCTTTAATATCCACAACTCTATAAAGATAAACTTTTATTACAATAAATGGGCCCATCCAGCTGGATTTAAGTTTTCCAGCAAATAATCTTAATCTGGCACTGTATAACAAATGTTATCCCGACTCAATATATTTTTATTTAGAATCTTACGATCATGCCACATCTTCATCTTTTCATTATATATCTTAGCACTTTCATATGATTCATTCCTTATCTTTTCAAGCTCATTTAATTGCAATAATCTCTTCTCACTAGCATCCTTCAAATTACAATTGAACTTTTTAATAGCCTAATATGCTTTATGCTCAAGTTCAACTGGTAAATGACAAGCTTTCCCAAAAATTAGCCTATATGGGGATATTCTTATAGGAGTCTTGTATGCAGTCCTATAAGCCCACAAAGCAAAATCCAGTTTGATTGACCAATCCTTTTTGTTTGGATTAACAGATTTTTCCAAAATTCTTTTAATTTCATGATTGGATAATTCAACCAAACCACTTATTTGAGGATGATAATCAGTAGCAATTTTATGGATGATATGATATTTCTTTACTAGTTTCTCCGTAATTACATTTTAAAATGACTTCCCTAATCAGTTGTGATTATTCTTGGCATTCCAAATCTACAAAATATGTTCTTTATTAAATATTTTGTAACACTTCAAGCATCACACCGAGGTAAAGCAATAACTTCTATCCATTTAGATACATAGTCTATTGCTAACAAAATGTATAAATTTCCGAAAGATGGTGTAAAAGGTTCCATGAAATCTAATCCCCAAACGTCAAATATTTCAACTATCAACATATAATTGAGAGACATCTCATTTCTTCTAGAAATATTGCCTACGCACTGACATTGATCACAATTTTTAATATAAGCATTAACATCATTAAAATTGTAGGCTAATAAAATTCAAATTGCAGAATTTTATATGCAGTTTTATCAACACCAAAATGTCTCCTAAAATCAGAATCATGACATTTTTAAATAATTTCATAAGTTTCTTCGAATGGAATACATCTTCGAATAATTAAATCCTTTCCTTATTTATATAAAAATGGGTCATCCAAAAAGTAAGTCTTAGCTTTAGATAAAAATTTCTTCCTCTGTTGATATGTCAAACCATAAGGTAATATGTCACTAATAATAAAGTTTACAACGTTTGTGTATCATGAAACACACCACTCATTTATAGTGAACAATTTTTCATCAGGAAAATGCTTATTAATTTTTTCATTAGAAAAGAGAGATTTTTCATTTTCAAGCCTGGATAGGTGATTAGCAGTTTGATTATCGGCAACCTTCCTATCTACTATCTCTAAGTTAAATTCTTGTAAAAGAAGAATCCATCTTATCAGTCTTGGTTTTTCATTCTTCTTTTTCATTAAATATTTAATAACATAATGGTCAGTGTGCACCACATATTTAGTTCCAATTAAATATGATCTGAATTTATCAAAAGAAAATACTATAACTAATAACTCTTTCTCAGTTGTGGTATAATTAATTTAAGTTTCATGAAGAGTTCTACTAACATAATAGATCACTTTGAAAATTCTATCATGTTTTTATCCTAAAATAGCTCCAATAGCATAATCGCTTGCATCACACATTAATTCAAAAGGATTTTCCCAATCTAGTGAAACAATAACAGGTGCAGTGATTAATTTTTCTTTTAATAACTCAAAAGCTTTTAAACACTTTATCAAAATTAAAAAAATGCATCTTTTTCCAATAATGACATAGAGGCTTAGCAATTTTTTAAAATTCTTTAAGCATGTCCTAAATAACTCCTAATCTCCCTTACATTTGTTGGGCAAGGTAAATTAGCGATTACTTGAATTTTTGCAGGGTTTACTTCCATACCTTCTTCTGAAATATGATGTCCTAAAACAATTCCTCCTGCTACCATAAATTAGTATTTTTCCAAATCAAGGACTAAATTTTTTTTCTTCACAGTGTTTAAGAATTTTAGATAAATGTTCTAAACATGATTCAAATGAAATTCCAAACACTGAAAATTTATCCATAAACACTTCAATTCCTTTTTTCAATTAAACCACAAAAATTGCCATCATACATCATTGAAATGTAGCAGGGGTATAACATAAACCAAAGGGCTTTCTTCTAAAAGCAAATGTAACCAGTATATCCATCCAAAAAACAAAAGTATTTATGCCCAGCCAGTCTATTCAACATTTGATCAAGAAAGGGATGTGGAAAATGATCTTTCCTGGTGTCAAGATTTAATTTTCTTTAATCAATGCATATTCACAAACCTGTAACTTGTCTTGTTGATATTGATTCATTCTTTTCATTAATAGTTACAGTTACTCCTCCTTTCTTAGAAACATAGTGAATAGGACTAATCCATACACTATCTAAAATAGGGTAGATAATTCTAGCATCTAACCACTTTAAAATTTCTTTCTTAACAACTTCTTTCATAATATGATTTAATCTCCTTTGAGAATCAACCCTGAGTTTGCAGTTATTCTTCCATAAGGATTTTGTGTATAAAAATTGAAGGATTGTTTCCTTTTATATCAGCTATGGTCCATCCAAAGGCTTTCTTATATTTCTTTAAAGTTTCAAGCAAACTCTCTTCTTCCTCAGTAGTTAATTTTAAGGAAATTATAACATGAAAAGTTGAGAAATCATCTAAAAAGACATATTTTAAATGTTCAGGAAGTAACTTCAATTCAACTTCAGGAGGTTTTCAATTGATGAACCAAAAGATTCATCTTTCTCTGTCATATCCAAAACTTTAAAGCTTTCTTGAACTTAATTTAAATCTTCCTCATTAAAGTCATTAGAATATTGTGCTTCCTTATCTTGCTCATGTTCCAACTTTTCACTTTCAGATTTTTCTTCATTTGTTGCTTTAAAATGACATTCACTCAGATATCTAATTACATCCATCCTGAAACATTCATCATTTTTACCTCTAGCAGGATATTTCATTGATTTTGTAATATTAAATGTAACAGTTTGAACATTGACACACATAGTTATATCCTCTTTCTGCTCATCTATCATTACTCTTCCTGTAGCTAGGAAAGGTCTCCCCAAAATAATAGGTATCTCTTTATCTTCCTCCATATCTAACATAATGAAATCAACAAGAAAGATAAATTGATCCACTTTTACTAAAACATCTTCTATAACTCCTTTAGGATATGTTATCGAACGATATGCTTACTGCAGAGTTATAGTAATCGGGGTTATTTCTCCTAATCCCAATCTTTTAAATATAGATAAGGGCATAAGGTCAATGCTTGCACCTAAATCACATAAAGCTTTCCTATAAAATCTATCTTCGATTGCAGATGGAATTGTGAAGCTATCAGGACCTTTAAGCTTTTTAGAAAGTTTTTTCTAAATTATCACACTTCATTCTTTACTAAGTGCAACAATCTCATTATCTTCAAACTTCCTTTTTCTATTTACAACATCCTTCATAAATTTCACATAGCTTGGCATTTATTCTAAGGCTTCAGCAAATGAAATATTTATTATAAGTTTCTTAAAATTTCCAAGATCTTTAAAAATTTCTTATCCAACTTTTATTGTCAAAGTCTCTAAGGAAATGGTGGTGGTGGATTTTATAAATCACTATTTGGTGGAGAAATAGGTCTTTCCAAACCTTTATGAGTGTCCTTCTTTGGTTCTTCAATATCTTCTTTCTCTACTTCAATATCTTTTTGAACTCTACCTTTCAACTCTCTCCCACTTCTTAATTAAATAGCTTTTACTTGTTCTTCATTTTTGTCCCTTGAATTTATCTCTGTATTAATATGAAGTATTCATTGAGATTTATTACTTAATGAATTGGCTATATATTCCAATTACTTCTCAATATTTCTAATTGTAGCTCCTTGACTTTGCAATTGATTTCACATTTGTAACACCACTTCTTCTATAAACAACTTCTCTTTAAATTGTTAAGAACTGTTACAACCTGGAGGATGAGTAGATCTATAATTACTATTCCCTTGGTTGTTCCAATTCCCCAATGGGTTTACTCGATTGTTGTCCCATTATTGATTATTAACATCTTGATTATTGTTATTCCAGGTTTAAGTTTGGATGGTTATTCCAACTTGAGTTATAATAATTGGAATATGGGTTATTATGCTTGTTTATGGCATTCAAAGTCTCTAATGATGTTTAGAATCTGCCATTTGGCCTAATGAATCTTCTTTAATCATTGAAATTGGTTGAGAAAAATTCATTCCAAATTGGTCTATCTTCTTTGAAATTGCAGCAACTTGATTTGCTATCATTACAAAAGCATCAGATTCATGAATATTGGCTACCTTTTTAGGATTTACCCTCTCAAAAAGCTATTTAAAATTATTTTTAGTCATTTCTTCAATTAAAGCATAAGCGTCATTAAACTGTTTTGACATTAATGAACCACTGATCACCCTTAAAATTACCTAAATTTTATATCATTTTTAACTAATATTTAATGATATTATGCTTTAATGAAAAGTTTTTCTTATGTTTTTGGTTGCAGGTACAAGAAATTGAGTATATGAAGAAAAAGAATAAAAAAAGGAGCAAATATGAGTCAATTGAAGAAAAGAAGAAAAAAGGGCTGACTCTGGCGCCCAGACACCAGACTCAGCAGGGAAATCTAGAGAGTTCTTGTTCGGTTTTGTGACGGTTATTGATGACTCAGAAGCAATCTAGAAGTCTCTGGACAAATTCCCATATGTTATAAACAAGATACAATGAATATTGAAACAGGGAGTCACTTATTCAACGAAGAGGTGCGACTCAAAACCTGAAGGGACGCGTCCATTCACGCAGAAGACTGGAGCCTAGGCGCCAGATTAGGCACCTAGGCGCCACAGTTACCTTATAGAATATTCAACAAATTTGAACAAATTTTGGAGAGGTGCCTGAAGCAACCCCTGGTCATTTTCGAAGCTCTATAAATAGAGAACAATTCTACAACAAAGTGTTCTCATTTAGAGCATGTAAGTGTTATAAGAGTGAAAGAGGTGTGCCATTTCATTTAGTTAAAGAGTGTGTAGTGTTATTTACTTTTCTTTAGTGAGAGTTCAGAGTGTTTATAGTGTGATTATTGGAGTTGGAGTCTTGTAAAAGTCAGTCAAAGTCAGAGAAACTTAAAAGGATTGCTTGGATATCATTCTAGATAAGTATTTATAATTTGGTTCTTAAGTTTTGTAATTTGAATTTGAATTATATAAATATGGTTTGTGGTATGGTTTGTGGTGTGAATCCTATGCTTTCTGAGTAGTCTTCTTGTCTTTCTCCCTACAAATATGAAATGATTTAGATAAGAATTTAATTTATTTTTGAGAACTTATTTTTCTTCATCAATAATTTGTGATGATACTTTACCTGATTTCCATTTACACTACAACTTGATCACTTGTAATGTGAAAATTTGTGGAGAGTTCTTAAGACCTGACCATGGGCTAAGAGTTCTTAACTTGTAAGTATCACATTTCTCTTGGAATGGTAGATGGTAAATCCTTGAAGGGGGAGGTGCAAATAGATAGAGAGATAATCTTTGAAGGGCATATAATTGATTATGTTTTTAGAGTGAAAGGCTAAATCCAATCCATTTGGTTTAAGAGGAGGGGACATGTCACTACTAGGCCCGACCATAGGCACTCTTGGGGGGGGGGAAACTAGAACTGAGAGCCTAGAACTTCATCTCTTACTACTAATAATACATCCTGATACAATCTTCTAAAACTAACCAATGTTCTTTATACGTTGGACCAAGGCGTAACGAATATATATGCTCCTATTCGTCATAATACGACATTCTCTAAATTCTCAAACTAATTTAGAGATTTACTAATCATTAAAAATTTCGTATGGGGAAAGAATCTTTATTTTTTATGATAAAGCATTTAAATTACGATTTTATTTACAATTTCTACTTAAATAACTTGCATATTAGTACTTGCTAATTGATTAATTTATAAATAGATTTTTCATCTTTCTTTCTTAATTATTTGTACTTAGCCTTACTTGTGGGATCGATATCTGGGGTTTAATCAGAAAGCTTTATATTACTTGAAACGATACGTATACTTTCGTAGTACCCCCTATTGTACGATTTATATTTATTTATAATATATTTAATCTTTAATTATCGTACATTAGCCGCTTAAACTGATTTGGGGTAAAATTTGACCATAATTTTATAAGGTATTTTACTTGCATAATTGCGGTCGGGTCAAGTTTTTAGCGTCGTTGCCGGGGAAACATAAGCACTAAAAATTAAATCATTAAAGAAAGATAAAATATTTTATATTATTTATTTATATTTTAAAGTATATTTTTGTTTTAGTAATTAAAAATATATATTTTCTAAATACTTTTAGGAGAAGTTCAGAATCTGAAGGATTAATACCTTATAATTCTGAATTAGAACGCACTGTATGAAGAATTAGAAAAGAAAAACGAATTAATAATTTGCTAGAAATGGGTAATATTCCTCGAAATAATATGGAACAAAATGTTTCAGAAAATGAACATCAAAATTTACATAGACCTTTAAGAGAGTATGCTAACCCTACAACTACTGAAATTCGCTTAAGCATTCAAATCCATGCTATAGCAGCAAACTCATTTGAACTTAAACCTGTAATTATACAAATGGTCCAAAATAATCAGTTTGGAGGATCTTCTACTGAAGATCCTAATTTACACCTTTCTAGTTTTCTAGAACTTTGTGCTATTTTCAAGTATGATATTGTTTCTGATGATGCTATTAGGCTTAGAATTTTTCCTTTTTCTTTAAGGGATAAGGCTAAGATGTGGCTAAATGCATTAGCAACAGGATCTATTAAAACTTGGGGAAAAATGAGTTAAAAATTTTTAGTTAAGTCTTTTCCGCCTTCCAAAACTGCAAAACTTAGAAATGATATAACCTCATTTACTCAATTTGATGGAGAAACTATTTATGAAGCATGAGAACGATTTAAAGAACTTCGTAGCAAGTACCCACATCATGCTGTACCAGACTGGTTAATTATACAAACATTTTATAATGGATTAATAGGTTCTCTTAGATCTATTGTAGATGCTGTTGCTAGAGGTTCCTTAATGGCTAAGTCATTTGATGAAGCTTATGCTTTAATAGAAGAAATGACAACTAATAACTTTCAATGGCCTTCTGATAGAGTAAATACTAAAAACGTGGCTGGTATTCAAGATAATAAAGCCTTTTCTATTTTAGTATCTCAAGTTGCTGCAATATCTAAGAATTTAGATAATTTGTCTCAATTATCGCATTTAAGTAATGATAATTTAAGAAGTACTGATGAATCTCAAACTTTAGAGACATTGCAAGCTATTGCTAGCAAAACTAATAACCCATATTCCAATTACTATAATCCAGGTTGGAAAAATCACCCTAACTTAAATTGGAATAATGCAAATCCGCAATGGGGTAACAACCAACCTAACCAAATTGGGAATTGAAATAATCAAGGTAATTCTAACTATCGACCTTATTATCCTCCTGGTTTTAATAACCAACAATTTAAGGAAAAGAAATTATCTATAGAAGAATTAATTTTACAAATGGGTTGTCAGTTGCAAAGTCAAAATGCTATGATAAGAAATATTGAAAATCAAATGGGGCAAATTGCAAATGAAATTAACAACAGACCACAAGGAACACTTCTAAGTACTATTGAAGTAAATCCAAGAGAAAATGGAAAAGATCAAGAACATATTAAAGTTGTATTACTTAGAAGTGAAAAAGAACTAAGGGATGGGAAGGAAAATAAAATTTAAAAAGAGACTGAAGTGATAGATGTTGAGAAACCTAAGGAAATAATTACTGAAGAAGAAAAACAATCTCTATCTCAAGATGAATTTGAAAAACCTCCACCCCCATTTCCATAATGACTGAAACAATAGAAATTGGATCAACAATTTTTAAAATTTTTTGAGGTATTTAAAAAGCTTACCATTAATATCCATTTGCTAAAGATTTGGAAAAAATGCCTAAGTATGCTAAATTAATGAAAGATATTCTTAATAAGAAAAGAAAATTTGAAGCTTTTGAAATTGTTACAATAAGCGAAGAGTGCAGTGCAATTATTCAGAAAAAGCTACCTCAAAAGCTTAAAGATCCTGGATGTTTTACTATACCTTTTGCTATAGGAGATAGATTTCATGGAAATATTTTATGTGATTTAGGAGCAAGTATTAACCTCATGCCTGAATCCATCTTTAAGAGGTTAGATTTAGGAGAAATATCTCCTACTACTGTAACCTTACAATTAGCAGACCGATCTACTACTCATCCAAGAGGAATGATAGAAGATGTATTGGTAAAGGTGGATAAATTCATTTTCCCTGTAGATTTTATAATTTTCGATATGGAAGAAGATGAAGAGATTCCTATTATTTTAGGAAGACCTTTCCTTGCTACCGGACGTGCTACGATAGACGTACAAAAAGGGGAGTTAACCATGAGAGTTAATGATCACGAAGTAACATTCAATGTTCTTAAATTAATGCGGTATCCTAACAAGGAGAAGTTTTACATAATGGATATCTTTGGTTATATGATAGAACAACACAATCAAGAAAAATGTCAGATCATTTCTAAAGAAGAAGAGTTTTTAGACCCTAAAGATTTAAGTAATGAAAATTATTCTGAAGAAGATATAAAAGATATTGATTATGTTAATGAAAATTAGGTAATATTGGATACAATTGAAAGTAATGAATTCAAACCATCAATTGAAAAGGCTCCTAAATTGGAATTGAAGGAATTACCCTCTATTGTAAAGTATGCCTTTTTGTGGAATTCATTAACTTTACTTGTTTTTATATCTTCTGAATTAACTACAGAACAAGAGATGAAATTGATTGAAGTATTAAAAGAGTATAAAAAGGCTTTTGGATGGACAATAGTAGATATTAAAGGAATTAGCCCATCAATATGTATGCATAGAATATTATTGGAAGATGACAGTAAACCCAGTATTGAACCTCAAAGAAGATTAAACCCAATTATGAAAGATGTTGTTAAGAAAGAAATGTTGAAATGGTTGGATGCTGGAATTATTTATCCAATATCTGATAGTCCTTGGGTTAGTCCTATTCATTGCGTTCCAAAGAAAGGAGGAGTGACTGTTGTTGAAAATGAAAATAATGAATTAATTCCAACAAGACAAGTTACTGGTTGGCGAATCTGTAATGATTACAGAAAATTAAATGTTGCCACCAGGAAAGTTCATTTTCCTTTTCCATTCTTAGATCAAATGCTGGATAGACTAGCAGGACATTCATATTTGTACTTTTTGGATGGTTATTATGGTTATCATCAAATACCTATAACTCCTGAGGATCAAGAAAAGACTACGTTTACAAGTTCTTACATAACATTTGCTTTTTGTAGAATATCTTTTGGGTTATGTAATGCACCTGCTACTTTTCAAAGGTGTATAATGGCTATCTTTTATGAGTTAATTGAAAAAGGAATTGAAATTTTTATGGATGATTTTTCTGTATTTGGAACTTCTTTTGATTCTTGCTTACATAATTTGATTAAAGTATTAAAGCACTGTCAAGAAATAAATTTAGTTCTAAATTAGGAGAAGTGTCAATTTATGGTCACAGATGGAATTCTACTTGGACGTAAAATTTCTAAAAATGGAATGAAAGTTGATCAAGCAAAAATCCAAGTTATTGCTGGATTGCAACCCCCAACTAATATAACGGGTATAAGAAGTTTTCTTGGACATGCTGGATTTTATAGAAGATATATTAAAGATTTTTCCAAGATTACTAAACCTTTATGCCATCTTTTAGAAAAAGATATAAAATTTAAATTTGATGAAAATTGCCTAAATGCCTTTAACTTATTAAAAGAAAAGTTAATCACTGCACCAATCATAGTTGCACCTAATTGGGAAAAACCATTTGAATTAATGTGCGATGCAAGTGATTACGCTATAGGAGCAGCTTTAGGACAAAGATATGATAAAATGTTTAAGGTTATATATTTTGCCAGTAAAACTCTTAATGATGCTCAAATTAATTACACTACTACTGAAAAAGAGCTATTGGCTATAGTATATGCCTTTGACAAATTTCGATCATATTTACTTAGGAATAAATGTATTGTGCATACAGATCATTCTGATATTAAAAATTTGATGACAAAAGAGGAAGCTAAACCAAGATTGATTAGATGGATCCTTCTTTTGCAATAATTTAACTTTCAAGTGGTTGATAGAAAAGGGTCTGATAATCAAATCGCCGATCATCTATCAAG
This sequence comes from Papilionanthe hookeriana x Papilionanthe teres, assembly GCA_022702705.1. NCBI lineage: Eukaryota > Viridiplantae > Streptophyta > Magnoliopsida > Asparagales > Orchidaceae > Papilionanthe > Papilionanthe hookeriana x Papilionanthe teres. Next base: position 12,369,688 of record CM040434.1, read on the forward strand.
AATTAGAAACAATAAGGAAGTGAATGATAAGGAAGAAATTAATGATTGTTTTCCTGATGAACAACTTCATATTGTTTCTGATGGATTAATCCCATGATATGCCGATATAGTTAATTATTTAGCTAGTAACATAATACCATATGGATTAGATCATCAACAGAAAAAGAAATTCTTACATGATGTGAAATTTTATTTTTGGGATAATCCCTTTCTGTTTAAACAATGTAAGGATTCTATTATACAAAGATGTGTTCCTTATAAAGAAACTTTCAAGATTATTCAAAAATGCTACAGCTCCAAATTTGGCGGGCATTTCGAAATTGATAAAATTGCTTTCAAAATTTTACAATTTGGATTTTATTGGCCTACATTATTTAAGGATGTTAACAATTTTGATAAATCCTGTGATTGATGTCACGTATAAGCAATATTTCTAGGTGAGATGAAATGCTCTAAATTTTAATTTGGAAGTGGAAATTTTTTATGTTTAAGGATTATAATTCATGGGACCATTTGTACCTTCTTCAGGAAAAAGTTATATAGTGTTAGCTGTTGATTATGTTTCGAAATGGATTAAAGCAAAAGCTTTACCTCATTGTGATGCCAAAAGTGTTGAAAAATTTTTAACTCAAAATATTTTTACCAGATTTGGAATGCCATGAATAATTATCACAGATAGGGGAAGTCACTTCAAGAATTTTTTGATTCAGAGATTAATGAGTAAATTTGGGATTTAACATAGAATTTCAATAGCTTATCATCCCCAAACTATGTGGATTAACTGAATTATCAAATCAAGAGATCAAAAGAATTTTAGAGAAAAGAGTTAACCCAAAACGAACTAATTGGGCTGATAGACTCGATGATGCTTTATGGGCTTATAGAACTGCTTATAAAACTCTTATTGGGATGTCACCATATAGGCTTATCTATGGAAAACATTGTCATTTACTTGTTGAATTGGAGCATAAAGCTTATTGGGCGATTAAAGAGTTTAACTACAAATTAAGTGATGTTGGAGATAAACGATTATTGCAATTGAATGAACTTGAAGAAATTAGAAATGATTCATATGAAAGTGATCGGTTTTATAAAGAGAAAATGAAGAAGTTGCATGATAAAAGAATATTAAGAAAGACTTTTGAGCCTGGACAAGAAGTTTTATTATACAATTCGAGATTTAAATTGTTTCCAGGAAAATAGAAATCTAATTGGATAGGGCCTTTTATTGTTAAGAAAGTTTATCCTTATGGAGCAGTGGATATAATAGATCAAAAAACAAATTCCGTAGTTAAAGTAAATGGACAAAGATTGAAGCCCTATATTGGAGGAAATTTTCCATCTTTTAAAGATGTGTTATATTTAAACCATTTGGAATAAACAATTGGTTTTGTTGGGCTAACGAAGTTAAACCAAGCGCTTTATGGGAGGCATCCCATAGTATGATTTGATTTGTTTCAATAATGAGAGTGCTTTATATGTGACTTCACTTAGTTACATATCTTTTGATCCACATTTTTAGACCCTAATTTGGTGTGGAACTTCAGAAAATTTGATGAAGGGCGAACCTGTGAATTTTAGGATTCTGGCGCCTAGGCGCTAAAACTGGCGCCTAGGCCCTAAAACTGGCTCCTAAGTGCCAGACATCCAAAATCTGGGTGCTTAAGCGCCAAAGTTGGTGCCTAGGTGCCGCAGTTTTGTATCGTGGTAAAATCACCTAATTGCAGTTTTTAGCCACTCAAATCCCTATAAATCGCTACTTCGTCCCCAAACGTCAAGCCATCAAATTTCTAACCTAGAACTACACTTTTGAGAGAGAAGAAAGATTTGATTGCTTCTATGGAGAGACTTAATATGGAGAATGGAGGGAAAGCCAAGTTTATGCACAAGGATTCTCAAACTTACTTCAATGGCTACTTAGCCATGATATTGGAGAAGCTTTTTGGTCAACTTGGGAAGATTGAAGGAGAATTGGTGCATATTGAAGAAATGATGCATGAAATGTACCATCAATATGAGCATATGGAATGGAAAATGATGGTACAATCTGATCATTTGGCTGCATTTGAAGACCATCAGGTAACCATGTATGCTCAAAACAAATGAATTGATGAAAAGTCGACATTGGAATTTCCTCGTGTCCCTTTTTTCCACTCCTTTGTTCGTAGTGAATTACCTTATGGAACTGACGAAGATTTTGATGTGAATCCTTAAATTTAGGGTGAATTTATGTGGAGAAATTGATTGTAAATATGAAGTGTTAAGTGATTTACTTGATGTTTTGTGTAAGTGATTTGTGTGATTGTTATGTGTTGTTGTGAGATGTGAGAAGTTGTTTATGTGTGTTTTCTGTATTTTTTGAACCTTATCTTGAAGATCTGAAATGGAATGAAGTAAATTTGAGTTTGATTGTATCAGATTGTGTTTGCAATGAATCTTAAATTTGGAGTATATTTTGGACTTTTATATTTTTTGGGGAGATGATTGATGAAGTTTATGATATATTTTAAGTTTACAGATGTTAGAACGCCTAAATTACAAAATGTAACAATTTGGGAATTTTTCAAAATTTTTGGCGAATCTGGCGCTTAGGCGTCGGTTCACCTGAACCGAAATTTCGGCTTTATAATCGAACCCACCACTATTTTTAATTCCTAAGCTTCATCTTCTTCCCCAAAATTCGCGAAAACCAGTCCTATGGCTCCTTATTGTGCTTGATTCATGAAGTTCTGACGTATAAAAACACCGGATTCCAACTTCTCGAGGTTAGATCTACACTTTGGCATAGTTATTTTGAATTTTCACCATAGATTTCTCTACATATGAATAATACCAAAAATTTTAGAGAAATTTTGATTTTTAAGTAGAAAATCCATGGATCTAAGCTTAAGTTAGTGTTCTAAGCTTAGATTTTGTGCCATGTTATGGATTTATAAATTATTTGGGATTAGTTTTAATTTATAGTATGTCACCAAAATCGAAGGGAGGAAAGGAGCTGAGCGAATTTGATCAGTCCAAGTTTGCTAACGCAAGTGCTCAAGTGCGCTACAATGAATTCGCGTCGGCTCACAAATTCATAGTGGAATGAAGTTTTTATCATCTCAGAGGATCGATTTAGAATAATATTGCTGCTCGATAGTGGGAGCAGTTCTGTTATTTCTCTGCAGTGGCTGTCATTTCAGTTCTTCGGAATTCTATGCAAATTTTCCTGAAACAGCTGACAATGAAGTTTATATTAGGGGAATGGGAGTTGAATTCACTCCTGAAGTCATCAACATGTTTTACGGTCTACCCCCTGCTATAGATTGCTTTTATGATGTTTCTATTCCTTCTAAAAGAGAGCTTGATGAGATTTTAGCCTACCTGACTGATGGAAGAGGATCGTGGAAAATAAAAAATAATAAACGGGTAAATTTTTCCTCTTCTATGCTTAATGCTACTTCTAAGGCCTGAAATTACTTTATTTCTACTAGAATTATTCCATCACATCACCTCAGTGAAGTGACGAAAGAACGAGCTATTTTAAATTACAGCATTCAAGAAATGAAGCCTATAGATGTGGGAGCCATTATAAATGATGTGACCAACACTTCAGCTAGGGGAAGTATTATTTCTGGTTTAGGCTTCCCGAGTCTCATTTTCTCAATTTGCAAGAATGTCAGTATTACTTATTCTCATTCTAAAGAGATGCTTAAGCCACTTAAGCCAATTAGAAAAACTCATGTAGATATATATGGAAAGTCAAAAAGTCAAAGTTCTACAACATATACTTCTTCTATGCCTTCTACTTCTGCACCTGGACCTTCCACTTCTACTTCTGAGCCTCCGTCAGTTGTGTGGAATACTGTTTGTCAGAGATATTTGGAGCATCCAAGTGATATATTCTTGATGCAATGCAGAGCGGATGAGATGGATAGTATGATTGATCATATGTCTGGATATGTACAAAGGAAAAGTGACTATGATGGGGAGTATAATGAAGCGCTTGTAAAATTTCTGAAGGGTGATAAGAATATTGAATTTCCTACTTGTCCTAAATTCACCCCATGGATTAACCCTAGAAGTCCTATTCTTGTTGATTCTTCTAACGATGAGGAGGCGACTAAGAATGATTAGACTTTATTTTTGCTTTGCTTTGCTGATGTGTATGTTATGTGTGTTTTTTACTTTTCATGTATTATTGTACTGATTGAGTAATTTGTAGTAACTAAGTGTATTTCTGTTATCAGATTGCTTAGAATTTAATCCTATTTATGCTCCTGTAGTTTTATTAAATGTTTAAAATGTAAAAGAGTGTTAGTTTTCTTATTGTCATTTACTTTGCTACTCTTTTATATTGTTGCGTATACCTGTATTACTTTACTGTTTTAAATACCTTAAATGTTATACATTTTCTTCCTGATTAGTTTAAAAAATTTCATATTGCAAAATGCTTTAACTTTTTAAAAGAACTAAGTTTGGGGGAGGGACAAGAACTTAAATTTAAACTGCTTGTCCTTAGTAAATAATATTTTTAAAATTAATAACATAACTTATGGAAGAAAAGTTAATTTAAGATAGACATACTGTTATTTTCATGAATATTATAATAAACGTATAAAAGTATTTTTATATAACAAGCGATAATTCTAAAAATTGTAATTATTTAATAAAAGAGTGTAAAAATTTTGATTCATATACTTAAATTAAAAATGTTGTATTTTTGAAAGTATTAAGGAATCTAGATGTTTGCTTGAGAAGATAGATTTAAAACTCTATGAAAAATATTTTTGCTAAACACATGTTCATTAAGTGAAAAATGTGTTAAGTCTTTAAATATGAGTTAAGGATAGTGAAGTTCAAAATCATTAATAGGCTATCTAGAAATAGTAATCCTCAGTTGAAAAAAAAGAAAAAAGGATTGAAAACAATCCCTGAAAAAAGAAGAAGAAAATATAGGATTGAAAAGCAATCCAAAAATGGAAAAGAAAAAGAAGAAAAAATATAAGTGAGGAGAAGCTTAAGGAGAAGCCTAAATCTAAAATTGGCTTCACTTGAATTATCTTATAAGAAGAGATCTGATTACATTTTTTAACTTGTCTTATGTATAAGCATCCTAACTAGTAGAGTTATCATGAAAATCTTTTTCTTATAAATTATTCACATGTTCTTAATATAACAAATTGCAATTATTTTTGAAATAGATAAGAGAAGAGAGTTCTTAACACTTAATTATTAAGTATTTTACATATTTTGGTTTTAGCCTAAGTTATTTAAAAATCTTTTTAAGTTTCATTTATTCTATTTATGAAATAAACAGTTATAAAAGTCTTAAAGAAGATTTTTCTCCATAGATTATTATTTTTAGTATTAAAAAGTTAAGTGTTACTTGAGGACAAGCAACATTTCAGTTTGGGGGAATTGATCACCCTTAAAATTACCTAAATTTTTATATCATTTTTAACTAATATTTTAAGGATATTACACTTTAATGAAAGGTATTTCTTATGTTTTTTGTTGCAGGTACAAGAAAATGAGTTTATGAAGAAAGAGAATAAGAAAATGAGCAAAAAAATGAGTAAATTGAGGAAAATAAAAAAAAGGGTTGACTCTGGCACCCAGGCGCCAGACTCAGCAGGGAAATCTAGAGGGTTCTTGGACGGTTATTGATGACTCAGAAGCAATCTAGAAGTCTTTGGACAAATTCCCATATGTTATAGATAAGATACAATGAATATATACATAGGGAATCAGTTATTTAACAAAGAGGTGCGGCTCAAAACCTGAAGGGGCGCGTCTATTTGCGCAGAAGACTGGTGCCTAGGCGCCAGATCTGGCGCCTAGGTGCCATAGTTACCTTCTAGAATATTCAATGAATTTGGACGAATTTTGGAGAGGTGCCTGAATCAACCCCTGGTCATTTTAGAAGCTCTATAAATAGAGGACAATTCTACAGTAAAGTATGGTCGTTTGGAGTGTGTAAGTGTTATAAGAGTGAAAGAGGTGTGCCATTTCATTTAGGTAGAGAGTGTGTAGTGTTATATACTTTTCTTTAGTGAGAGTTCAGAGTGTTTATAGTGTGATTGCTAGAGTTGGAGTCTTGTAAAAGTCAGTTGGAGTCAGAGAAACTTCAAAGGATTGCTTGGATATCATTCCAGATAAGTATTTATATTTTGGTTCTTAAGTTTTGTACTTTGAATTTGAATTATATAAATATGGTTTGTGGTGTGAATCATATGCTTTCTGAGTAGTCTTTTGTCTTACTCCCTACGAATATGAAATGATTTAGATAAGGATTCAATTTAGTTTTGAGAACTTATTTTTCTTCATCAATAATTTGTGATGATACTTTACCTGATTTTCATTTACATTACAACTTGATCACTAGTAATGTTAAAATTTGTGGTGAGTTCTTAAGACCTGACCGTGGGCTAAGAGTTCTTAACTTGTAAGTATCACATTTCCCTTGGAAAGGTAGATGGTAAATCCTTGAAGGGGGAGGTGTGAATAGATAGGGAGATAATCTTTGAAGGGCGTAGAATTGATTATGTTTTTAGAGTGACATGCTAAATCCTATCAATTTGGTTTAAGAGGAGGTGACGGGTCACTAGTAGGCCCGACCATAGGCACCCTTGGGGGGAAATTTGAAGTGAGAGCCTATAACATTGTCCCTTACTACTAATAATACATCATGATCCAATCTTCTAAAAGTAGCCAATGTTCTTTATATGCTGGACCAAAGGGTAAAGAATATATATGCTGCTATTCGTCATAATACCTCATTCTCTAAGTTATCATACTAATTTATATATTCACTAATCATTAAGTATTTCGTATGGGGAAAGAATATTTGTTTACTGTGATAAAGCATTTAAATTACAATTTTATTTATAATTGCTACTTTAATAACTTACAAATTAGTACTTTTTAATTGATTACTTTATAAATAGATTTTTCATCTTTCTTTCTTAATGATTTGTATTTAACCTTCCCCGTGGGATCGATATATGGGGCTTAATCAGAAAGCTCTATATTACTTAAAACGATACGTATACTTGTGTAGTACCTCTAATGTACGATTTATATTTATTTATAAAATATTTAATCTGTAATTATCGTACATTAGCCGCTTAATCTGATTTGGGGTCAAATTTCGCCATAATTTTATAAGCTATTTTACTTGCGTAATTGCGGCTAGGTCAACCACCAGTAACAGCATCGATAACAGATCTAAGAGATCCAACTAATCCATTATAAAAAGTTTGAATTATTAACCAATCTGGTATCGAATGATGGGGTTACTTCCTTATGAGATCTTTAAAACGTTCCCATGCTTCATAAATTGATTCCCTTCAAACTGGCAAAAATATGTAATATCATTTCTAAGCTTTGCAGTCTTTGATGATGGAAAATATTTGGCTAGAAACCTTTGTGCTAAATCACCACAAGTTCTGATAGATCCAGGTGCTATCAAATTTAACCACATCTTAGCTTTATCCCTTAATGAGAAAGGTAAAAAGTCTAAGTCTAATAGCATCATATGAACACCATCATATTTAAATGTAGCACACAATTTTAGAAAATTAGCAAGATGTAAATTTGGATTCTCAATTGGTGCTCCCTAAACTGATTATTAGATACCATTTGGATAATAGCAGTTTTAAGTTTAAATGAATTAGCCACTACAATAGGATTTTGAATACTACCATAAAATTTATTTACTGTAGGGTAAGCGTAATCTCATAAATGTCTAAATTCTTAATGGATTTGAGCATTTTGATTTGCTATTTCTTAAATATTTTTATTTTTTCTTGTATTTTTAATTTTTCTGATTTTTCTTATAGTTATTTATAATTCAGAATCATAAGGCACAAGTCCTTCAGAACCTGAACTACGCATACATTATTTAAAACACAATAAAATAAAATCACACAACAGAAACAATAAATCTAACATGTTTAAATAGGACTTTAAAAAGTAAAAATTAATTTTTCTTTAAATTTATTTTTAAATATTATTATAATTTTCTTTATTTTCTTTCTTTCCCCTGCAACGACACAAAAAACTTGATCCCTGATATTATGCTTACGTTTTATATTTGAATTGATACTTCTCTTTAGTGATATTATAAAATAGGATACTATGCAAGTATACGTATCGTTATCAAGTAATATAGGACTTTCTGATTAAGCCCCGAGATATCGAACTCACACGGAAAGTGTTAAACAAAGAAAGTAGAAAAAATTCTTTTACTTTTTAAGAAAGTTCTTACCCAAACTAAAAATAATATTCTAGGAAAGAAAATTTGATTCTTTTTGTTAATTTTTATAATCTGAAATAAAAGTAAACAACAACTTTAACTAAACGTTTATAAGATGTAAGCAAATGCAGATAAAATATCTTTTTCCTTTTTATGAATCAATAACAAGTCATAGAAATTATTGTTGTGGAAGTATCTAAAATGTGTTGTGCAAATATGAGCAACTATATTCTTCACCCTTACTAGAGATGCTATAAAGAACAAATGTTAATCTATTGTTTTATAAATCGTGAAGACAGGTTAGGCAGAAAAGAAACTAGCAATCACTCTAGAGTTTCCTCTATTCCCTCCACCTGAGGCTAACATATCGTATCAACACATAAAATAATAAATCGAATTGGGGGCTTTAGCATGTCACTCTAAAGTCCTCTAATTCTACACTCATCAAAGTATATCTCCTTATTTATTTGCACTCAACCATATGGATTACATTCTCACCCATATAATGCCATGTGATTCTTTCCAATTGTTGACTGAGACAATACCATACATGTTCTTACTTGTTCTCACAACATATTTTAACATCTTAATTGGCCAAATCATGAAGTAAAAGAAGTGTAAGATTTTGAATCATCACAACTTCTTCCAACATTAAAATTTTATACTTCACATAACATACTTCCATAACTTTATTACTTCATCATATTAAGGAAAAAGATAAAGAAAAATACTCAGAATTCATGGAGAAAATACAATCACAACTTGGTTTAAAAGTAGAAATCATCGTGAAAACACAAGAAGTCTTAATTAAAAGCCAAATGTAATGACAAAGATAAAGACTTATCTGTAAATACTCTCCACAACACTCTTGAAGTTCTTTTGAAAACTTTACTTTTCTTTACAATGCTCCTTAAAAGTTAGCGCCCAACTCTGAGGACTCCAATTCTCTAATCTAATCCTAATAAAAACTAAATTTAAGTAGAAATGGTGAAGTAGAGTAGTAAGTTAATGAAAGAACTCTCCTACACTAACCATACACTCTACAACAACCATAATAACCACTCTTAAAACACCCTCATTATTCTCTTCACACACACACTAATTACTCTCTCAATTCTCTCTTTTTCTAATCTGCAAGTCTTCTTTTTATACTTTTCCAACAAGTTTTTTCGTATCTCTTCAAAATGTGTCCAGATCCATGAAACCTCTAAGAGATGCATCCATTCAAGAGTAATTTAAATTAATTTTGGAGCCAATAGGGAGTCACCTACGTTTGTAACAAAAGATGCCTTAAATACCCCTTCAAAATGGTGCCTAAAATTAAATAACTCCTCTTTTATAACTGCCGCGCATATGTGCGAGGTCCCGGAGCGTAGTCGCGGGTCTGGGGTGTAAGCTTCAGATCTGGAGCATAGCCGCGGGGTTCTGGCTCGTAAGTGCCATCTTGGCGCTTAGCCACTAAGATCAATTTTGCACTTTTTTTTCATTTTTCTCCAATTTTGACACTTTTTTACTCCTTTCATCACATTTATCCATTTAATTATTCCTGCAAGAAAAATACACAAAATACCTTCTATTATAGTGTAATATCATCAAAATTAGGTATAAAAATTTGTATAAAAATACTATATATTTTAGGTGTATCAATAACAAACTGGTAGAACAATAGTGCATCATTTCCTCCTAAATTGCATCAACTAGCCCAAAAATGCGGCACAAGCTGGTAGGAATTTCCAGCTCCATCGAAAGTTTTATCCAGAGGTTGTACAAAACCTTTGAAAAGTTGTACATCAATGAATTCTTCAGGATAGGGTCCACCCTTTAGAATTGATGCTCCTCCTTTGGATTGAGCCAAGGCATCTCTCGTGTGTTGTTCTATCAAGTTCCAAATTTCCTTTTCTAGTATTAGGCTCGGAACAGGATCTTTCTTGGGTTGCACTTCTTTATTAACAGAAGTATATTCTTTCTTAATATTATAAATTTGAATTATCTCTGGCTAATTTTTTTTTCAGGTACCACTTTTGGAGACTATGGTTGACTTCGTAGACTCATAATAGCAGCCATCATTTATTTCATCGTTCTCTCCGTGCAATCAAATTGTTAATCTTTCCATTGAATAATCTTCTACAATGTTTCATTAACATTCTCTTTAATAGGTATTGAGGCCTCTTGTAGAGATGATGACGCTTTGCATTCAACGACATTTATTTCAGCAAAATCCTTATGCTTAAAGTCTATCAAATCTTTCTCATTATCTGATTCATCCTTTTTCTCTATAGACAAATGCTTAATACTTGCTCTTATCTTTTCTAACGTGGCTTTAATTAATTTCCCTTTAGTAATCATTAAATCGACACACAATGTTTGACAAACAACCTCCTCCGTAAAAACTTCTGAAATGGTAGTTATCTCCTCAGAACTGGGACCTTCCATACTATCATTGATTTTAGACTTTTCTATAAGTATTGGTCCAGTGGATTTAGGTTGTCACACCATCTTCTTTGGTTTCCGGAGGGTTTACTAATTGTATCAACACATCGATGATACACCTAAAATATATAGCATTTTTATGCACATTTTTATACCTATTTTTAATGATATTGCACTTTAATGGAAGGTATTTTGTGTTTTTCTTGCAGGTATGATGAAAATAGATGGTCATGATGAAAGGAGCAAAATTGGATCAAATTTGGAGCAAAAAAATGAAAAATAAAAAATTTGGCACCGTGGCTAAGCGCCGCTGGGCCGGCACTTAGCCGCCACAGTTATAAATCAAACTTTAATTAGATTTGGCGCCAAATTCAAAAGGGAATGGATTCAACTCTTGGTGTTAACGTCCATAACTTCCTTTGGGCAGCAAATTTGAATGAAGGGGTGCGTTCCTTGGTAGATACATCGAATCTGGACACATTTTGAAGAAACACCAAGGCACCTTTTGGTTCACTATTTAAAGAGAGTCTTAAAAGTGAAGAAGTGAAGAATTGAAGAGGCTCTTCACTGTATTTCAAAGAGAGGAATTTAGGAAATTCTTCCACTGTAATTTAAGTTATTATTTAGAGTAGGAGTAGGAGTAGAGAGTAGAGAGGAGAAAAGGGTCGGAGTTAAGAGTTCTTCTCCTACTTCTTTTCTTTCTTTTAGTTTAGTTTTTATTGAAGTCTGAAGTCTATATTCTGAGTCATCGGAGTTTGAAGACTTGCTCTGAGGAGTAGTTTAGCGAAGAGTCAAAGTTTCAGAGGAACTTCCTTAGTCTTGTGGAAAGGATTTTCAGATAAGTGTTTACTTTTATTTTGTTTATCAATACTTGCTTTCGTTTATTATTTTTCTTATCGTTTTTAATTTTAAATCAATATTTATTTATATTTTCCCAATACATTCTGAGTAGTTTACTTTATCTTTTTCTTTCTTAAAATGGAGAAGTAATTAATTTAAAGAGAATTGTTGTGGAAAGTATTATTGTTTAAAAGTTGAAAGAAGTTGTAAAAATTGATTCTGAGAATTTTGTTTACTTCTTAATTTGGCCTGTTAAGTTGTAAAATTTCTTGAGATTATATATGATCCAATGCGGTATTATCTCATTAAAGTTAGTAGGAATCACATGCAATTATATGGGTGAGAACTGTAGTCTATATAAGTAAATGCAATATTAGAAGATATTTTTATAGAAGGGAGTAAAATTAGAGGATTTTAGAGTGACAGGCTAAAACCCCCTAATTTGGTTTGAAGTTTTGAGTTTTGTTATGAGAAGTTAGCCCCCAGGTGGTGGGAATCGAGAGAACTTTAGAGCGAGAGACTGGTATCTTCCCTGCCTAACCATGTTCAAAATAATATAAATTTCAACTTAACTTATGTTCTTTATAAAACCAAGTAAGGGTAAAGAACACATTTGCTTCTATCTGTCACAACAAAATTTAAATACTTCCACAACAATACATTAAGAATTATTACTACTTCATGAAAGGAAAGAAAAAAATATTTTAGTTAATAGTATTTTTACATCCAGTGTTATTAGTTATTGAAACCTTTACTTTCATTGCTTAGCAATTTATTAAGAAAATTTTAAAAGACAAATCAACTTTTTAAAACTTTTCAAAATCAAGACATACTATTTCAAAAACAATTAAAGAAAGTAAAAAGATAATTTTTTAAATTCCTTTAAAGATTTTCAACTTTTCCCTGTGGGTTCGATATCTCGGGGCTTAATCAGAAAGTCCTATATTACTTGATAAACGATACGTATACTTGCGTAGTATCCCATATTATAAAATTATAATTTTCATATCTAAATCACATATATTTGGTGTGGAGTCAAGTTTTTGGCACATATACATATATATACCGGACGGGACCAAGTTTTTGGCGCCGTTGCCTATTTTCATATCATATTTGTAAGCACTTATATTCCTCGCGGCCCAAGTTTTTGGTGTCGTTGCCGGGGAAAATTAATTAAATTGCATTTTAAAGAGAATTAAGAAATTTAAAATTTTTACTTTTCTTTATTTTTGTTAGTGTGTTATGTTTTGTTTTCTTTTATTGTTGTATGCGTAGTTCAGGTTCTGAAGGACTTGTGCCTTACGATTCTGAATTAGAAAGAATTATCAGAAAAATCAAAAAAATTAAAAATACAGAAAAAGAAAAAAATATTCAAGAAATGACAAATCATCAAGATCAAAATGTTGGCATCCATCAAGAATTAAGACCTTTAAGAGATTATGTTAACCCTACAGTAGATGAACTTCGTGGTAGTTTTCAAAACCCTACTCGTAGTCGCTAATTCTTTTGAGCTTAAACCTGCTATTATCCAAATGGTGTCTAATAATCAGCTTGGGGGAGCAACAACTGAAGATCCTAATTTGCATCTTGCTAATTTTCTAGAGTTGTGTGCTACTTTTAAATATGATGGCATTTCAGATGATGCTGTTAGACTTAGACTTTTTTCTTTCTCACTAAGGGATAAAGCTAAAATGTGGTTACATTCGTTAGCACCTGGATCAATTAGAACTTGGGGTGAACTGTCACAAAAATTCCTTGCTAAATATTTTCCACCATCTAAGACTACTAAGTTGTGAAATGATATAACATCTTTTTGTCAGTTTGAAGGGGAATCAATATATGAAGCATGGGAAAGATTTAAAGATCTCCTCATAAAATATCCACATCATGCGATACCAGATTGGTTAATAATTCAAACTTTTTATAATGGATTAGTTGGATCTCTTAGATCAATCATCGATCGTCACTGCTTGGTGGATCATTAATGTCTAAACCATTTACTGATTCTTATGCTTTAATTGAAGAAATGACTACTAAAAATTTTCAATGGCCTTCTGAAAGGTTAAATCCTGAAAAGGTAGCCAATGTTTATGAAAATGATGCTTTTACAATGTTAGCAAATCAAGTTGCTGCTGTATCAAGGAAGATGGACCAATTTGGGATGAATTTTTCTCAGCCAAATCTCATGATTGAAGAGAATTCATTAGGCCAAATGGTTGATTCTTATTCTTCACCAGAAACTGTGAATGCTATAATCAAACCTAACAACCCATATTCCATTTATTATAACTCAGAGTTGGAAGAATCATCCAAATTTTAACTAGAATAACAAGTAATCGTGGTGGTGTTAATCAACAATGGGGGAACGCCCAAGTAAACCCATTAGGGAATTGGAACAACCAAGGTAATAATAATAATAGATTAACTTATCCTTCAGGTTATAACAATGCTTTACAATTTAAGGAGAAGAAGTTGTCTATGGAAGTAGTATCACATATGGGAAATCAATTACAAATTCAAGGAGCAACCATCAAAAATATTGAAAATCAATTGGGACAAATTGCAAATGCCTTAAGAAATAGATCCCATGGAATGCTTCCAAGTAATACTGAAGTGAATCCGAGAGAAAAGAATAAAGAACAAGTGAAAGCAATTCAACTGAGAAGTGGAAAAGAATTGGAAGGTAGAGTTCAAAAAGAGACTGAAGTAGAGAAAGAAGAGATTAAAAGACCTAAAGAGGACGCTCTAAAAGGTTTTGAAAGACCTATTTCTCCACCTAAGGCTGATTTAGAAAAACCATCACCTCCATTTCCTCAGAGACTTCGTCAACAAAAGTTGGATAAGTAATTTTCAAAATTCTTGGAGATATTAAAGAAGCTTACCATTAATATTCCATTTGCTGAAGCCCTAGAACAAATGCCAAGCTATGTGAAATTTATGAAGGATATTCTTAATAACAAGAGGAAGTTTAAAGAAAATGAGACTGTTGCACTTAGTGAGAAGTGCAGTGCGATAATTCAGAAAAAGCTTCCTGAAAAACTTAAAGATCCTGGTAGTTTCACAATTCCATGTGCAATCGGAGAAAGATTCTGTGGAAAAGCTTTATGTGATTTGGGTGCAAGCTTTAACCTTATGCCTCTATCAATATTCAAAAGACTGGGACTAGGAGAAATAACTCCAACTACTGTAACTCTGCAATTAGCAGATCGTTCGATCACATATCCTAAAGGAGTTATAGAAGATGTTTTAGTGAAAGTGGATCAATTTATTTTTCCTGTGGATTTCATGGTGTTAGATATGGAGGAAGATAAAGAGATACCCATAATTTTAGGGAGACCTTTTCTAGCTACAGGCAGAGTCATGATAGATGTGCAAAAAGGGGAATTAATGATGAGGGTTAATGATCAGACTGTTACATTTAATATTTCAAAATTGATGAAATATCCTGCAAGAGCTAACGAAGATGAGTGTTATAGGATGGATGTTATTGATTATTTAAGTGAATGTCATTTCAAATCAACTTGTGAAGAGAATGTTGAAAGAGAAGAATTTGAATATAAGCAAGAAGATGAGTTATTTGATTCTGAAGATTTTCAAGAGGAAGATTTAAAGTATGTTCGTGAAAGTTTTGACTTGTTGGATATGGCTGAGAAAGATAAATCTTATGGTCCATCAATTGAAAAACCTCCTGAACTTGAGCTAAAAATGCTTCCTAAAAATTTAAAGTATGCTTTTCTAGGTGAATCCTCAACCTTGCCTGTTATAATTTCCTCTCAATTAACTAAAAAAGAAGAAGGGAGTTTACTTGAAATTTTGAAGAAGTACAAGAAAGACTTTGGATGGACAATTGCTGGTATTAAAGGAATCAGTCCTTCAATTTGTATGCACAGAATTCTTATGGAAGATAATTGCAAACTGCGGGATGATCCCCGAAGGAGATTAAATCATATTATGAAAGAAGTTGTTAAGAAAGAAAATTTAAAGTGGTTGGATGTTGGAATTATCTACCCTATTTCAGATAGTGCATGGGTTAGTCCTATTCACTGTGTTTCTAAGAAAGGAGGAGTAACTGTGACCGTTAATGAAAAGAATGAAATGATACCAACAAGAGAAGCTACAGGGTAGCGAATATGCATTGATTACAGAAAATTAAACCTTGCCACAAGGAAAGATCATTTTCCACTCCCTTTTCTAGATCAAATGTTTGATAGACTGGCTGGGCATAAATACTTTTGTTTTCTGGATGGATATACTGGTTACCACCAAATTCAAATTGCTACTGAGGATCAAGAGAAAACTACGTTTACTAGTCCTTATGGTACGTTTGCTTTTATAAGAATGCCATTTGATTTATGTAATGCCCCTGCTACATTTCAGAGATGTATGATGGCTATTTTTTGTGATTTAATTGAAAAAAGGATTGAAATTTTTATGGATGACTTTTCAGTGTTTAGAATTTCATTTGAATCATGTTTAGAACATCTATCTAAAGTTCTAAAACGCTGTGAAGAAACTAATTTGGTCCTTAATTGGAAAAAATGTCAATTTATGGTAGCAGGAGGAATTATTTTGGGCAAAAAAAGGTTTGGAGGTAGATCCTGCAAAAATTCAAGTTATATCTAATTTACCTTGCCTAACCAATGTAAGGGGAATTAGAAGTTTTTTAGGACATGCTGGATTCTACAGACATTACATTAAAGACTTTTCAAAAATTACAAAACCTTTATGTCGTTTACTGGAAAAGGATGCAATTTTTAATTTTGATGATAACAGCTGTAAAGCCTTTGAAACATTAAAAGAAAAATTAATCACTGCACCTGTAATAATTTCACCAAATTAGGAAAATCTTTTGAATTAATGTGTGATGCTAGTGATTATGTTATTGGTGCTGTTTTGGGTCAGAAATATGATAAAATTTTTAAAGTAATCTATTATGCTAGTAAAACTCTTAATGAAACTCAAATTAAGTATACCACTACTGAGAAAGAGTTATTAGCTATAGTATTTGCCTTTGATAAATTTTGATCATACTTAATTGGAACTAAATGTGTTTTGGATACTGATCATTCTGCTATCAAATACTTAATGAACAAAAATGAGGCAAAATTGAGACTTATAAGATGGATTCTTCTTTTGCAAGAATTTGATTTTGAAATAGTAGATAGGAAGGGTTCTGATAATCAAATTGCTGATCATTTGTTCAGGCTTGAAATTGAAAAATCTCTCTGTGATATTGAAGAAATTAATGAACATTTTCCTGATGAAAAACTGTTCACTGTTAAAGAAAGGAATGTTCCATGGTATGCAGACATAGTATACTTTATTGTTAGTAATATTATACCCTATGATTTGACATATCATGAAAAGAAGAAATTTCTGTCTGATGCTAAGACTTATTTTTGGGATGACCCATTTTTATATAAACAAAGAAAGGATCTTATAATTCGAAGATGTGTACCTTTGGAAGAGACTTATGAAATTATTCAAAAATGTCATGATTCTATTATGGGGGACATTTTGGAAGTGATAAAGCTGCATATAAAATATTACAATCGGGATTTTAATGGCCCACAATTTTTAAGGATGTGAATGATTATATTAAAAATTGTGATAGATGTCAGCATGTAGGAAATATTTCTAGAAGAAATGAGATGCCCCTCAATTATATGTTGGAAGTTGAAATAATTGATGTTTGGGGATTAAATTTTATGGGACCATTTACACCATCTTTCAGAAATGTGTATATTTTGATAGCAGTAGATTATGTTTCCAAATGGATTGAAGCTATTGTTTTACCTCGATGTGATGCTCAAAGTGTTGCAAAGTTTTTAGAAAAGAATATATTTTACAGATTTGGAATATTGAGAGTAATCATAACTGATGGGGGAAGTCATTTTAGAAATGCGATTATTGGGAAGTTAGCAAAGAAATATCATATTAATCATCACATTGCTACTGCTTATCATCTGCAGACAAGTGGTTTGGTTGAATTATCCAATCGTGAAATTAAAAGAATATTGGAAAAAACTGTTAATCCAAATAGAAAGGATTGTCAATTAAACTAGATTATGCTTTATGGGCTTATAGGACTGCTTACAGAACATCTATAGGAATGTCCCCATATAGGCTGATTTTTGGAAAAGCTTGTCATTTACCTTTTGAACTTGAGCATAAAGCTTATTGGGCTTTTAAATAGTTCAATTATAATTTGAAAGATGATGCTGAATAGAGATTATTGAAATTGAATGAGCTTGAAGAAATAAGGAATGAATCTTATGAAAATGCTAAGATTTATAAGGAAAATATGAAATTATGGCATGATCGGAAGATTCTTACTAAAAATCTTGTACCAGGACAACAAGTTTTGTTGTATAATGCTAGATTGAGAATATTTTCTGGAAAACTTAAGTCCAGGTGGATGGGTCCATTCTTTGTGATAAAAGTTTATTCTTATGGAGTTGTAGATATTCAAGATCCTAAGACTAGAAAAAATATTTAAAGTTAACGGACATAGACTTAAACCATATTTTTCAGTCAATAAAACTAAATCTGATGAGAATTTAATGTTGGGTCACTCAGAATGAGTTCTGGGTATGTCAGGCTGAAGACTTTAAAACAAGCGCTTTGTGGGAGACAACCCATATTTATCGGTGTGCTTTGTTTTATGTTTGTTTTGTGTGTTTTGTTTGCTTTGTTATGGTTTGTTTTTATGTTTTCAATGGTAGTAATTTGGATTTTTTAAACTTAAGTAGAGTTTATTCGACCTTAATTGATGATTTAGTGAAGTCAGAATGAAAATTTGGACACTTAGCGGACCTGTGCTAAAATGTGCACTAGCGGCTAAGCGCCGACTAGTTAGCGCTTAGGTGCCACAGTTATTAAAAAAAGTGAAAAATATGGATCTAGAAGCCTAGATCGTGGGGGAGAAGTTATGGAAGTTATTTAGAAGATTCTAAACGTCTAGGGGAATATTTTAGCATCTCCCAAGTCTATAAAAGGACTAGACTTGATAGAAACACTTACCCTAAGTCCAAATTTCATTTCTGAAGTCTAAGAAGAAAATTTTGAAGAGCACCATGTCTTCCTGGGAGAATGAGATGAAGAAGAAGCAAGTTTCCGATAAAAGTAAGTTCATTAGTGATAGTCTTGTTGACCTCATTTTTGATGAGGTCTTCTCTTCTTCTTTTTAGTGCTTAGGATCTAGCCTTAGGCTTTTCCTTTGACTATCTTAGAGGACTAGAATTGGGACCCACCTTTTAGAAATTCAAACCACTTCTTAACTCCCCGCAAACTCAACAAACTTGATCGTAGACCCCTAATCACCTAGAGGGTTGAAATCAAATGTGGAAGTTTAAAGGATGAGTTCCTATAGGACTCTTTGGCCTTAGGACTGCCCTGGGTGGCCTGGTCTGGTGAAGGGGCTGACTTACACACAACACACTTATACACTACACCTACACACTGCACTTCCACATACTTCATAAAACCACACCCATACCTAACTTGACCTCCTGACTCATGTAGGTGATTCACATGGATGGTCCTTAACCCCTAAGCCCTTGGCTAAGAGGGTTAGGAACAACATAGTGAATGCCTCAAGTGAGTCCCTTCATGGCTCATGTGGGCTTGATATGGCTTCATGACCCAAACCTAACCCAAACTCACCCAACTCAATTCCAATTAACCCCAAATCTTTTCTAAATCTTCCTTAACATTCCCACAAACAAAACACTAACATGATTTGCCCAAAATTTAGACCCAAACCCCACTCAAATTCAACCCAAAACCAAAAGGCCCAATTTTGACCTAAACCCAAACCTAACCCAAATGAGCCCAAACCCCAAAATCAAAGCCCAACCAAAGCCAAAACCTCTTTGAAACACCCCTATAAACATTTCTCAACATTGATTTTATATCAATTTCAACCCTAGCCCAACATTAGCCCAACTTGGCCCACTTGGACCTACATAGGCCCACTTACCAAATAAATCCAAATTCAAACCAATTCAACTCCAAATCACATCAAATTGATTCCAAGCCCTTCATAGAACATCCCTAAACCAATTATGACATTTATTTGACAAAGTTCTTCACAAAATTTTTTATCCAAATGCCCATCCTAAAATCAAAGGCCCATTTCTCTTAAACTTTCCTAAAAGCCCACTCCCTTCAAATTCAAAAGCCCAAATTCATCCAAAGCCCACATGACACTTCCTTTCATCATCCATTTAATCAAAATTGTCCCTAAGTCCTAAATTCACCATCAAATTATTCCAAATCAAGTTTCATACAAATTTCCATCAAATTACCAAAAATTCTTAAAACCCATTTTCATGAAATTAACCCAAGCTTTTCCCAAGCCAAATGGAGCCAAGGATGAGCCATTCACAAGCCATATGAAGCCATGAAAGTTTGGCATGTGACCATGCCTTTAATGGCAAAAGGAGGAGGTCCTTTAACCATCTCCTAAAAGTCATTAGCCTTAAGCATGTCTCCCCTTAACCAATATTTAATCCAAATATTCTTGGATAAGGACATCACCACCTCTTGACCAGCTAGCCTAACTGATCTTCTCAGCCCAAGACCAGCCATAGGGAGGTGAACCCAACCCAAACCAATGGGTTGACCAATTTCAAGCCAAAATGACCCCCTCCTCATTCCATTTTAATTCAAACACTTTACACATGTCCAAACCCAATTGACTTCACCATTGCCAAGCCACGACTTCCCCGGTCAAGATGGTGACCCATGCCTGCAGGCCGACCACCGAGCCGCCGGAAAACACCATGGCCGAGAGCTCACATGTGAGCCAACATTGAAATTCTCACTTGCCGAGCCGCCCCATGCCTAGTGGTCACCATGGTCGTTCTTCTCCTCACCGAGCAGGCTGATCCCATGCCTCAACTCCCCCGGGAGGCCCTCCACCCTCTCCTATTTAAACTCCACCCCTCTCGGCCATGAGAGGGGCTAAGCACAAACCTTGCCAAAACTCGCCAAAATTGTTCCGGACTCCTCCCCATACACGAGCACTTGATTCCCGGTGAGATCCCCCGCCATTTCTCCTCTCGCGAGCTCAATTTCGGAGTTGAAATTCCACCCAAAACCGGGACACTTCTCCACAGTGAGCCAATTCCCAAATTGATTGGTTCTACACCTTCACCGGACCAAGGGAAGGTGTCCACCGATAAAAGCCCCATCTCCGAGCCACCCAGGTTGCTCCAGCCTCCAAGCTTTGTGATCGGGCTTGGTCGAAATCACATCCGGACAATTCACTGGACCAGGAGACTTCATCTGGAGCTTGCTAGGATCCAATCGAAGGTGCAACAACTCTCAGATTGAAGCCACACTTCTCTGAGCAAAGGTATGAGCTAATTCTTCATCCCGAGCTTCTAGAGATTCTCCATTTCAAATGCCTTATTTTCAATGCATGTTAACCGTATAGATGTGTTCGTCTCTTCAAGACGAATCCATGAGAGCATAAGAACATAAAAATCCATTGAGTATCGAGTGAGATCTTAGGGATTTAGTGTGGACGGCTCTCGGGCGAGGACGCTTGGGGACGATGAACGGATGCCGTCCATTCAATACACGCGCGGACGAACGGCTCGGATGGCGTCGGACCGGAGACGGTACGAGAACCGCGGGGCCCGGCTGCCGACTCGGGTGGCGGCGTCGAATGGGAGTGCGACACGCGGCGTTCGGAGCCGCCGAGGTCGACGCGGCACCGCGTGGATAAATAGAAAATTAGGATATTTTTCTATTTATTTAATTCCCTAAACTTCAAAAATTCATATCTCTCGTGTAGAAAAATCGGAAAAATAAAATAAAAATACCCTCTTGCTCAGTGAACAGAGGAGAATAATGTGGAAAAGAAATCATTTAATTTCATCAAGTATTTTATTTTTTATAATTTATTTACTCTCTGCATTATTTTAATTCTCCATGCATGCATACAATTCACCATGGCATGAGACTATAGGGCTTTTGAAGCCTCTGAATTTGGGAACATTCCCTGAATTTTCCAAAGTCAGAGGCCATCCCTATGAAAAGTTATTGATTTTTCAAATTCGAGTTACTCGTTTTGAGTATTTTAATTCCAATAAATAGCATGTTGTGAAATAAATTCTAGGAAAATTTGGTGATGTTTCTTATGACCAGAGAACCTTAGGAAAAATAGCTTTTGACTTAGTTCATTTAAAACAACCCTAATTGGCTTAAAAACCCAAAATAGGTCTTTAATTAATTAAAGTTAATCA
The DNA here is from genome assembly GCA_022702705.1 of Papilionanthe hookeriana x Papilionanthe teres. Classification (NCBI taxonomy): domain Eukaryota; kingdom Viridiplantae; phylum Streptophyta; class Magnoliopsida; order Asparagales; family Orchidaceae; genus Papilionanthe; species Papilionanthe hookeriana x Papilionanthe teres. Next base: position 12,391,453 of record CM040434.1, read on the forward strand.
TGCATCAAATTGACTTGGAATCAAATCTCCACTGACCTTTAGGATCAGAGGAACCCATCATAAAAATTTGAGGTCAATTGGACTTGGTTAGCCCCACTAATTCGGTTGATTAAGCCACTTAGTCATTTTAAACTTTAAAAATTCATAACTTTTAAAATACTTTTTAAAAATTCACCAAATTGGTTTTGGAGCCTCTCTGATATTAGGGGAATTTAAGAAAATTAAAATTTCAATTTTCTAAAAAAGTTGATTTTTAATCATATTTTAATATTTTTAATAATTAAAAAATAATAAAAATCACAAAAATAATAAAATTAATCAAAATGTCACATTTTGAATTTTAATCACATATGAACAAATCCCACATTTTTCTTAGGTCTATTTAGTGAGATATTAAATTTTAAAGCTTTAAGGTAATTTTTAAATTAAAAAAAATGTATTTTCTAGCATTTTCACTAAAATAATTATAATAAATAATAGAAAAATCAGAAAATTACAAAATTTGCTTCTCTGGTTTCCTTGATATCAGAGAGATTTTTGAAAAATATAAAATTCATTTTTCAACATTTATTTTATTTTTAAATTAATTAACACTCCAAAACTTAAAATAATTATAATAAAAATAATATAATTCAAAAAATCACCAAAATTGGTCTGAGTGGTCCTCTGGTCATTAGAAATGTCCCCTAATTTTCTTAAGGACAGAAACTTTCCCTTGGTCATGTTATTAAATTTTCCTTGGAAATCTCTATTTTTCACCAAAAATAATTATATAAATAAATTAAATACAGAAAAATCACATTTTCTCCTCTCATGTCTTTATTGACATATGAGTGAAGTCACATAAAAATTTCAAGTTCATTTGAGTTCAATTTAGTGAGTTATGAAATTATTAAGCTTAAAGGGGAAAGTGGTAATTAAAATTTTAATCCTTAATTAAAACTTTAGGTTTAATAAAAAAAATTAACAAATAAAATATTTGATCCTAATCTGATTTGGATGATTGAAATTTAAATAATTAAAGGGTAGAAACCCATTAAACAATTTTAAAATGATTAAACTTTAATTAAATAATGGATTAAATTTGGAAGAATAATAAAATTGGAATTATTAAAATAGGGATATTATTAGGAAGAGATTTATTCTCTAATTTAAAAAATCCCTAAATTAATTATCTCATTAATATTCAATTCTTAATTAAAATGATAACTCAAATTTAAAATATTAAAAGACTTAATTATTAAATCCTTTTAAAAATTTCAATTAAAATTAAAAATTAAATTAAATTAATTAAATTAAATTAAATTAAATTAAAATTAAATTAAATTAAATTAAATAAATTAAATTAAATTAAATAATTGAATTAAATTAAATTAAATTAAATAAATTAAATTAAATTAAAATTAAATTAAATTAAATAAATTAAATTAAATTAAATAATTGAATTAAATTAAATTAAATTAAATAAATTAAATTAAATAAATTAAATTAAATTAAATTAATTAAATTAAATTAAATTAAAATTAAATTAAATTAAATAAATTAAATTAAATTAAATAATTAAATTAAATTAAATTAAATTAAATTTAATTAAATCAAATTAAATTAAAATCAAATCAAATCAAATTAAATTAATTCAACATCAAATCAAACTCAATTAAATTAAATTAAATTAAATTAAATTAAATATAAAGCAACTTTAACACTATTCCAAATTTAAACCCTTTAACTTAAATCAAATCATTTGGAATACCAATTTACCCTCGAAAGTTTTAGTTATCATAACTCCTAAACGTAACATTAAATGAAATGTTACTTCACTTATAGGATATTCAAATGTCCTAATTCACCGAGCAAGTTAACAAAACTCGAATTCTTGGACGATTAATTCATTTGTATAATTAAATTCATTTGGACTTAAAATAATCCTAGAAATATTGAAAAGATGTTTAAGATTCCTCTTAAGCAATTCCTCAATATGATAGGACATTTATAAGAACAATCGGACTTAATCGTTCTTCGATGAAGAAAATCGTCCTCAAACCAAAATACAAAGACCTAGACGTCATAGGAGATGACTAGCTATAGGATTAGGAATTTGGTAGAAAACCATAACCCTTCCCTTAGCTTTACCTAAGAACTTGCTTAAATATTCTAATTGTGTTTTAAGTGCAGCTTGGGATGACGGGAAGACCCTCTAGGTACGCTTTTATTTTATTGCAATCTACTTTCTTGCAATTTACATTATCGCAATTTACTTAATCGCATCGCACTTACTTTTCTTGCATGATAAACAACTCGTTGCATGAAAACTCACACCTTTAGGATAGCCCCTAAAACCGAAACCAAATTAAGTTAAAAGTCATCGCAAGATAAAATTCACCGCCACAACATTTCAAAATATAAAACAACTCAAAATTTAATCACAAACAGTAACACAAAACTACAATTGCAACTAAATTAAAACGTCCTGTTGGATGATCGGGAATACCTCGGATGATGTAACCTACGTGTTGCTAACGGGATTTCCCACGGCCTAAATGAAAGTGTGGAACTCATTCAGTTGAGTTTAGCAAATTCATCTGGACTAAGTGAATCCGATAAAAATAATGATGCCGGAAGGATGGAACCGCGGGATCTTAACCTGTGTCGTTATAATCAACTTTAAGATTTGTTTTAATCAAAACATAAAAAAACACTTGGAAAATTAAGACTTCTCTAAACCAAAACACTTTTCTCATCTCCCCGATTTATGATTTCTAAAACTAAACCTCTCGCAACAACAAGGATCTCGGAGCATGACGGGCAAAGACGGCCATCGTCATCAAGCAAAACTCGAACCTACTTCAACAAAAACTTTCCTAGAATTAAATAACCAAGCCATAGGATTTCGAGGTAGTTTTCCTAGTGCAACATAAATCCTCAACCTTTTGTTAGGCATTTGTCTTGCAAATTAAGCCCTAACCGGACTTAGGATTCCGAGGTAGTCGTCTGATACGACATAAACCCTCACATCTTCAAGGCTATTTGTATGATTTTATCATATAAATATAAGTCTTAATTAATTAAAATTGACAAAATCAAAACATTTAAATGAACATTAGGATTTTCCTAAATTTAAGCCAAACAATAGGATAGTCGGGAAATTACCGAAGTTCACTTCGAATCTGTGATTTCTCCTACTTTTCTTCCTTTGGATTCACAAAACAAAATGTTCCAAACTTGATCCATTCCCTATTGAAATTCCAAAATTCAATCCTCGAAAACTTAAACTTTGAAATCCTTGAGAGCGAATTATCGATTATTATCGAGAGTTTTCTTAGGTGATTCCCGTCACTTAAGATGTAATTAACTATGGGGCTTGCCCTTATAGGGAATTTTGAAGAACCTGAGTAATATAAACCCCGTTTAATGTTTTCATATTAAACAGGGGAATTTTGTCGGCTTATAAAATTGGTTCGCGGACCAAACGGATGTCACAAATCTCCTAGTTTATTTAATCGAGCCCCATCATCAAGCAAGGTGTCTATTCTTCGGGATAGATACACGGCTCGTGGTGCGGTGCTCGTTTGTATAAACTATTCGGGATGTGAGATCGGCTTCGATTTCATATCTTAAAATGTTCAAATTTAAAAATTATTTTTAAAATCAAATACTACCTTTTCAAATTATTTATTTAAATTAAATTAAAAATTCGCCGACAATTTCTGTAGGCGACCCCTTTTCAAAATACAATACAACCTAAAAAAATATGCCGACAAGTGCTAAGGAGTTATTTAATGGATATTTGGCTGTTAGTATTCAAGGTATAGCAGAGATGACTGCAAAAATTGAAGCCCGAGTGACTTTAATGGAAGCAAAAATAAATGATATTACCTTACATCTGGATCACATGGGATGACAATTCAAGATGCAATTCAATCATTCGAGGTATGTGGAAGAAATAGATAAAGCGATGTTTGTGAAAAATAAATGGATTGAAGAAGATGATATAAGAATGAACAATGATCGCACGTTCTATCAAAACTACATTCCTGAAGGGTTAAATGAGAATAATAGTGGTCCTGGTTATATTCTGCCTAATGGAGAGTGGAATTAAATGTGTTTTTTTTATCTGTTTAGTGTCTTAATGTGTTATGTTAGTGTTCTTGTGAGTTAATGTTTGATGTGTTTAGTGTTTTTATATATGCCTGATGATGTGATGGGTACATCTTAGAGATGTATACTTATCAGTTTAATATTATAGTGTCTTGTATTTTGAGAATTTTATCCTTTATGTTTGGATAGAAATTCTAGTGTTGTATTAATTGTTATGTTTATTTTGAATATAAGTTTGTGTTTTGTGAAATTTGTATGGAATCAATAGTTATTAAACTTTGATTTGGAGTATTAGAAGACTTATGTGGGAGAATTAATTATTGTGGACTAATTAAGGGTAATTAACAAAGTGATTTAGGGCTTATACCTTAATTATAAAAATTTTGGTACTGGCGGTTAAGCGCCAGAATGCCGGTGCTTACCTGCTAGATTTTGCGGCCAAGCGCCGATAGTTCGCGCTTAGGCGCCAGTTCGCGAAAATTGATTCTCGAAAGTAAAAAACCCGAAAATTGTCATTTTCAATCGCCCCATCGTCTTCAACCTTTGCTTTGCCGCGAAAGAGGAGCCTAGGGTATCATATTGTGGATCATTTAAGAGCCAATCTCAACAAAAATTGTTAGATTTGGATTCCTTGAGGTAAGAGTACTACTCTTAAGTAAATTTTTTTGATTTTCACCATGTATTTTGAGTACATTATGGAAAATCTTAAAATCACTATCCATGGTGAAAATTTAAGGAAAAGCTTGATAAATTGCTTGGATTTAGTGAAAATATCTTTTGGAAGATAATTTAGCAAGTTTAGTTTGATTTTGGAATTTATGGTGAATTTTTCGTGAATTTTTAGAGATGACTCCAAAGTCAAAGCACACACGAGAAATGACGAAGTTTGATTCTGACAAATTTGTTAGTTTGAGGGCTGAGGAACGATACGTCGATGCATTGGAATCACGTAAGTTGATTCCTGAGCGAGTGTTTAGTAAGCCAGGAGAGGTGATTGAAGTTATGATTGCAAGAAGAAACTAGCATAATTACTGTTGCTTCTCTGGTGTTGCTGTTGTTTCTGTGGTAAGAGAATTTTATGCAAATTTACCTACTGCAGAGGAAAATCAGGTGATGGTTAGGAGGCATGAAGTAAACTTTTCTTCGGGTGCAATCAATACCTTTTATGGACAACCTCCTAATATGTTTTGTTTTTATTCTAACTATCATCCTTCGGAAGGAGAATTAAATGATATTATGGAGTTTTTGACTGATGGAAGAGGATTATGGAAAATTACAAATGATAGAAGACTGAACTTTCCTGCTTCCAAATTGAATGTCATTTCTAAGGCATGACATTATTTTATCTCATCTAACTTGTTACCTTCAAGTTATACTAGTGAAGTGACGAGAGAAAGAGTGGTGTTGAATCATTGTATTCAGCATGAGAAGCCGATTGATATTGGAAGCATAATTTATGATTATGTTTTGAACTGTGCTAGATCAACCACGACTGCAAGTATGGGATTTCCTTCCTTGATTCATTCACTTTGTGAAAGATCTGGAGTGAAATTTGAAACCTAGGAAGAGGTACTTCAGCCATTGAGACCAATTACTAGTGTAAACGTTGGTGCTTACACTGTACATTCAGAGTTTAGTTGGAGAGGAGGATTTGGTAGGGCTTCTACTGCTTCTGCTTCTATTGCTTCTACTTCTCGTGCTTCTACTTCACGTGCTTCATCATATACTAATTCACAGACTGGTTTATTAAGAAAGATTTTGAAAAAGTGAGTCTTACTCGAGAGCATGTGAGAGATATGGATGGTAAGCTGGATAATGTTGAGAGATATATTGTAAAACATGATGAATATGAGGAGAATTATCAACAATATTTGGATAGACTGATTAGAGGAGATCAGAGTAATGAGATGCCACCTAATCCATTTTATATACCTTATGTGCCATCCAGGGATTGGAACGAGCAAGATGATGATGATGATGAGGATGAAGAGTAGTTGTATGTGTATTTGTTTTAGTTATTGTGTTGTTGTGTTGTGTTTTTGTATACTTCATCTAGTATTTTGTTTGATGATTGTATTGTGATGTAAACCTTGATAGTATACAGATTGTAGTTGTACTATTTATCTGTTATGCATATTCAGGTATTGTTGTTGTTTTATTATGGATTTATATATTGCTGTGTGGTAGTGTGTAATTATAAATGTTTTTTATGTGTATGTTATGTCAGAGCTTTTAATAGTATGTACTTTAATTCAAAAACTGTTAGGAGATTATAAACCACTATTAGGAACTTCTACTTAGGAAAACTACATCTTTAAAATTCTTCAAATTCCACTATTATCTGTTATCTGTATCAATGTTTTATTTTAGTTGGTGTGTATTTGCTTTGAAAACCTCCACTACTGTAGAAGTCTTCTGAAATTTTTACTTTTCTTATTATTAAAAAAAGAAAAATGTTTTGAAAAACTAAATTTGATTTCATGTTACTCCTGTTATTTAAATTGTTATACTTGCATATTAGGATATTAAAAATTCATGCAAGCATGTTATGTCAGTTTTTTATTTTTCACCCCTGTATCATTTCTTATGCTTAAATGTTTTACCTTAATTAAAAATTTAAAGTTTGGAGGGGGGGGGGGGATTTTAAAAACAAAGATTTTCAAAATCCTAAAATATTATTTGATTCTCAGGAATACTTAAAATAAATATTATTTTTGATTGAGAACAATTATGTACATGAAGTTATATTAAGGGAATAAAATTTTGAATATAGAAATGAATAAAAGAATTTAGTTAAAATTATTTGTAATCATGAAAAACTTAAAGTTAAAATTTTCTTAATGAAGAGGTGTTAAATAATGTTAAACTATCTTTAGTAAGAAGTTTTGTATTTTTGGATAAATAGAAGATTTGACTTTTATTCTTCAAAGCATAAATTTATTTTATTGAAGAGTAATTTTCAAATACTATTATTATGATTTTTAAGTGAAAGGTGTATATCTGACCTTTATTTTAAATGGAAGGGTGGAATTCAAAATCATTAAAGGCCTATCCAGATATATTAATCCTTACCTTATAAAAAAAAGAAGAGAAGAGAAAAAGTGAAAAATAGTATATGAAAAGGGAATAGAAGCTTGAGGATTTAAGGGCCTAATCAAAAATTGGTTTTATACCTAAAGTTTAAGATATAAGATCAGAGAAAATTTAAAGCTTAAAGTTGTAATATAGTAAGTAAAATTATTTTTCAAATAAAGATTTTTAAGTGAGAAAAATAAATGTTTGAATCCTATATTTTGAAAAATTTACAAATATTTCTGAAATAGATAGAGACTTATATTTATCATTTTCTTTTACTTAAGAACTTTCTAAACCTTAAGTTGGTTTTAATTACTGAAACTTTTTCTAAATTGGACTATTCCATTTCTAGAACAAAATTTTGTTATCTTTCTAAGAAACTCATTACATAATTTGCATGCTAAAATTTTTTATGAGATTAACTGTCACTTAAGGACAAGTAACATTTTAAGTTTGGGGGATTTTGATACATCTAAAATATATAGTATTTTTTGCATATTTTTATACCTATTTTTAATGATATTGCACTTTAATGGAAGGTATTTTGTGTTTTTCTTGCAGGTATGATGAAAATATATGGTCATGATGAAAGGAGCAAAATCGGATCAAATTTGGAGCAAAAAAATGAAAAATAAAAAATTTGACATCGGCGGCTAAGCGCCATCGGGTCAGCGCTTAGTCGCCACGATTATAAATCGAACTTTAATTAGATTTGGCGCCAAATTCAAAAGAGAATGGATGTAACTCTTGGTTGTAATGTCCATAACTTCTTTTGGGCGGCAAATTTGAATGAAGGGGTGCGTTCCTTGGTAGATACATCGAATCTGGACACATTTTGAAGAGACACCAAGGTACCTTTTGGTTCACTATATAAAGAGAGTCTTAGAAGTGAAGAAGTGAAGAATTGAAGAGGCTCTTCACTGTATTTCGAAGAGAGGAATTTAGGAGATTCTTCCACTGCATATTAAGTTTTTATTTAGAGTAGGAGTAGAGAGTAGAAATGAGAAAAGGGTCGGAGTTAAGAGTTCTTCTCCCACTTCTTTTCTTTCTTTTAGTTTAGTTTTTATTGAAGTCTAAAGTCTTTATTCCGAGTCATCGAAGTTTAGAGACTTGCTCTGAGGAGTAGTTTAGCGAAGAGTCAAAGTTTCAGAGGAACTTCTTTAGTCTTGTGGAAAGGATTTTCAGATAAGTGTTTACTTTTATTTTGTTTATCAATACTTACTTTCGTTTATTATTTTTCTTATCGTTTTTAATTTCAAATCAATATGTATTTATATTTTCCCAATGCATTCTGAGTAGTTTACTTTATTTTTTTCTTTCTTAAAATGGAGAAGTAATTAATTTAAAGAGAATTGTTGTGGAAAGTATCATTGTTTAAAAGTTGGAAGAAGTTGTGAAGATTGATTCTGAGAACTTTGTTTACTTCTTAATTTGGCCTGTTAAGTTGTAAAATTTCTTGAGATTATGTAATATCCAATGCGGTATTATCTTATTAAAGTTAGTAGGAATCACATGCAATTATATGGGTGAGAACTGTAGTCCATATAAGTGAATGTAATATTAGAATATATTTTTATGGAAGGGAGTAAAATTAGAGGATTTTAGAGTAACGAAGCTAAAACCCCCTAATTTGGTTTAAAGTTTTGAGTTTTGTTATGAGGAGTTAGCCCCTAGGTGGTGGGAATCGAGGGAACTCTAGAGTGAGAGACTCGGTATCTTCCCCGCCTAACCATGTTCAAAATAATATAAATTTCAAATTAACTCTATGTTCTTTAAAGAACCAAGTAAGGGTAAAGAATACATTTGCTTCTATCTGTCACAACAAAATTTAAATACTTCCACAACAATACTTTAAGAATTATTACTACTTCATGAAAGGAAAGAAAAAGATATTTTAGTTAATAGTATTTTTACATCAAGTGTTATTAGTTATTGAAACCTTTACTTTCATTGTTTAGCATTTTATTAAGAAAATTTTAAAAGACAAATCAACTTTCTAAAACTTTTGAAAATCAAGACATACTATTTCAAAAACAATTAAAGAAAGTAAAAAAGATAATTTTCTAAATTCCTTTAAAGATTTTCAACTTTTCCCTGTGGGTTCGATATCTCAGGGCTTAATCAGAAATTCCTATATTACTTGATAAACGATACTCATACTTGTGTAGTATCCCATATTATAAAATCATAATTTTCATATCTTAAATCATCAACCCACTTATATCCAGCGGAGTCAAGTTTTTGGCAACCGTTGCACTTATATCTATCGGGGATCAATCGACAAGTGGTGTGCTCTCTGATACGATGACTATATACACTAGCAAACAAGTTCTCACTATTGATTAGCACTTATGCCCAAAACAGAGAGTTCTCTGGCAAAACATAAAGGGTTATCCTTGGTCCAAGTTGGGACCTTATCGATAATCGTCCCGTAAACTTTGTGGGAGTAGAGGAAGTATCAGCAATACTAACAGAAGCTGTAGAGACACGAGCTCCTAAATGTTCATTGACAAAAATTATGGGTGGCGGAAATACATCAGCATTACAAGTAACTATGGCAGGGCGGTTAGAGGAACAAGGCTCAAAAGATATCTGTGAGGACAAGCCCTCTTTTTCCCCTTAAAATTCTCCTATTAAATAGCGAACTAAACTTATCTTTCTTCAAAATTTAAATTTTCATTTGATGGGGTATGACATGCCTCGTCCTCCTTAAGATCTCAGCAACATAACAATTCTCCTTCTTGGAAAGTTATTCAAATAACGTACGTACTCAAGCCAGTGGTGTAGTCTGGACTTTCTTTTTCCATAGTCATCATGACAGAAAGGTTAAGGTGGTGAAGTAGCAATCTTCAAAATGTATTTTTTGTTGAGGGCGGCAGACAAAGGATGAAACCTACTCCATTCTAAAAGAGGGGAGATCTCAGGCAGTCCGACCTCCTCTTTCATGACTAAAGTCTGAATAGGGGAAGGAACTTCAATGTTTTATGCCTTTCTAATCTTTGTATCTTGCAATTTCTATTTCTTCATTGCATCTAAGTTAGAAACATGAACTTTGAGGTTGATCCTACCTCAAAATTTGAAGAAACCAAATCGAGGATCGCACCCTTTCGAAAGAAATTAGTTTCATCTACTAACTGCACTTATCTCCCTTTAATTGATGCAGAAACAACAACAAGTGTAGTAACCCTTAATTCAGCACTGGTAGTAGAAATACCTCTTGAGATAGCTTCAGTTGTAGGCTTCTTAGCAACAACAGAACTCTTGTCAACCAAACCTCTCTTGAATGGAGGAAACTCCTTGATAGACTTGCTACACATATGTTCTAGTGCCTCATCAAATGGAATGTTAATCATTAGTTATTTTAAATCTTCCAGGAATCGTGAAAATTGTTGATCATCTTTATGTTTTTGGAGTCTTTGAGGAACTGGTGGTAGTGGGCTTTCTATATGAATCCTAGAGGGTCTTACAAAATCCTTTGAAAGGTCTTCCGCAGATCTTCTCCAGTGTAATGTTGCTAAAAATAGTAACTGACACGAAGGCATAATGCAAGGTCTCTGATGTTTTGGTAACAAGAGAAAGAAACAGGGTCACAAAACATATGCATGTTTTCTAAAAATTAAGAGAGTTTCTTCCGTAACAACATCGTCAATCTATATTTGGCTCTTATTAATTGAACCCAGAGTCTCCGACTAGTGATTTTTTTCGTGTGTGTTTGTCATCGAATAATTTCTCTTATTTAGATAAATTTCTCTTTTAGATCATCAAAAACTGTCTAGAGAGGAAATAATTAGCAAGACGAAAATGTTTGTCGAGAATAGAAAAATGATATTAAAATAAACATGAAGAGCATATGTAGGATAAAATTTGTTAGATAGGTCAAGTTTATACATCTAGAATGACACCAGATCAAAATACCTTGAAGTGCAATATCCACTAAGATAATCATTATATAAGCCACACAACCAGAGTACCTAAAAGAATATTTTTGTTCTAGGGCCAAGAGCAATTTACAAAAAGACGTATCCATTTAGTTAATTACATCTTGGGGATATCAAAGAATAATCTCAATAATAAGAGTTTTGCTTAAGCTTTGTGATCACTAGCTGAAGGGTGTGTCAAGACAAGGTGGTTATCTTATATCAGAACTATTTAGTGCTTCAAACCCTATACCGAGCTGTGAGGGTAGAGAGTGAATCTATCACATCCCAAATGTATGACTGCTAATTGACAACTAAGGTCCGATAAGATAATCGGGTCAAAACGAGGACTATCTCAATGCTTCAAAACCATGGGTAGAGGATGAATTCCAAAGGCCAAACTGGTATGCCTTATCAGTAAAGTAGAACTTGCTATATGACTTCAATGAAGTTCCAACGGAATGAGAGGGCTCATTGGGGTTTATCAATTGATGGATAAGGAAATCCTAAATTGGTAGAGATAGTTGGGTAGGGATACCATTAATCCATCATCACAAGCTATTTAAACCTTAGTTCGACCAGGTTCTAAAGGTGGTCGGCCGGACTTAACTTGATATCTCTTGTTAAAATCCATGAATTGCATCATCCAAGGAGAAGTTGACAGCCCTAAAGTTAGAGCAACAAAACCTCTAAGGCCTAATGACCACGTAAAGGAAGGATTCATACAAATGGGACTTACATCTTCTAATCATATGCAAAGGCAAGCCTCTAGAAAGGAAAGAGAGGCACGACTTAGTAGGCTAAAAAAATCTCTAATGAAGGTCATAGACCCCATCTTGGTCGGGGAGCCTCAAACACTTGAGCGTGTTCTAGACAACCATCTAAGTAAAAATTAATGCTTAGCTAGCTAGGTTGAAGAGGCATGAGGGCTTCTCCCTGGATCAAGAAAATATAATGCAATTCTTATCTAGAGCGGTCCTTAAGTGTGAAGCTTTATTGATTTAATGACTGGTGATAGCTATGGATACAATCCATTTTAAAATGGACTCAGAGGCCATGCAACAAAGGTAATGTTGCTTTTGAAAATTAATTCAATTTTAAAACTAAAATTTTATTAATTGTATCTTTTAATTATTAGTATTTTCATAGAAAGATTATAATTTTAGGGTCCTTAAAAAGCATAAGTTGCATTTTTTAGAGATTAAACCTAGACAAACCAACAAGCAGTAAAGCACGAATGATTCATTACATATCATAAAAGTAAGCATGCCGATTGAAGGAATAGTACAAGCCATGGTGCTATTTAGTTGACAACATATCCCAAAAAATGCCAAAAAAGGGCTAGACTCCACATATGCATACCTGCTCCGAGGTCTATACATCTATATAGAATAAGACATAAGGTACGAGACATAGGTTTCAGCTTATGGCCCTCGCTACGTGGTTTAGTGCATCAAATGCTTTGGAACAAAAGCCTCTACAATATTTTTAATCTTTCTTAGGTACTATAAAAATTACATGTAAAAGTCTAAAAATAAAGACTCGACCTGTATCCAAAAATTTAGATTGGGTTGTCTGTAAGCAACGTGAAATGGACCATGTTTGGTAGAAGGGGAGCTAGCACCTGTAGGAAATGCATTAGAGTAATTCATTACGGCCCCTCCATTTTTGACATGGCACCCTGCAAAAATATTACGACTCTATAGACTATTGTGCATTCATCATGCTCAGTAAACACTCAAGACAACTCAAAAAATGCTTCTCTAGCCAAAAGCCATAATAATAGCCAAGCAACTAAAAGGACAACTACACCCTAGGCGTATACTACTAATCCATCTACTACAAGGTGTCCTAGACATCTACATGCGTGCATGGGTAAAGACTATGGTATGATTTTGGTGGGGTCACCGACTTCGGTGCCATCCTAAAAACCTAAAATATGTTGTGCATGTCACCAAGAGATTAAATTTCAAATGGTGACATCACATATGGTCTAACTTTGAAGTTTTGAAATATGTTGGATAATATATAATAAAAAATTTATATTTTTTATGTTTTTTATATAAGGATAATTAAATGTGATTCTCTAACAAACAAGTGGCATATTTTATGTTCCTTGAAACCTTAGCATAATCATACAAAATGTTGATCGTGATGCGATAACTTGTATTACTCATTGAGATATGTTCACGAGAAATTCTCATTATTTCATTAGGATCAACATCAGGTCACACATCTATTGGGGCTGGTTTGGCTATTAAGGCTAATAGGCTACAATCATGGAAAAATGCAATGTGACTAGACATATCATGACTGCTTAAGCTAAGTGTGAGTAAGCATGTGTGAAATGCCAAGTGATTTGGCATTAGGAGGTTGCTCTATTGAAGAGTGATTGACAACTCGCATGCTAAAAAAATAATTTAGGGATAAGTGCCACATTGGATGAACACTCATACGACATCACTTACATAAAGGCATGTCATTTATTTAATCAACGTAGTTGTATGTGGTCGAACGACCACACAGAAGGGACAAGGAAAGGTCTATGCATTACACACTCGCTATTGGCGAGGTGACTAAACATGCATAGACAAGACTCTACAATAGAGGCATACACTAGATAATTCTACATATAGAGGGCGATAACTGAGAAAGACTAATGCTAGGTGAATTTGCCTCCTCGAATATGAAGGGCAAGAATTTCTCACAAACATCTAATGACACATGTTGATGAAGAATGCATCAAATGTGTAAATGTGCAAATGTGCAAATTTGCAAGTGTGAAAGTGTCAAAAAATTCCCAAAAGCATGCATAAATGATATTAAGTATGGTTGCATAGGAAATAAGCCACCCTGGGGGGGGCTGTGGGGAAATTACAACTCACCCATAAGGAAACCAAAAATTCAAGTAGAATATAAGCACAACCAGTAGAAGACATGCTATACAAAAGGTAGGCACACACGATGTGCTATGAACCATGTGAGTGCACAATGCAACACACATACATACAACTTGGATCCTTATATAACGGATCAATCGTGATCCTCACATAAAAGATATACTAGAGTGCTTACAGTTATGCGACAACAACACATACATGACAAAACACATGGTAAAATATGTTTTAATTAATAAAAATTCATGCATGCATTTTTGCAAATTGATGGTATTTAGAATCATTAAAATATAATTTTTTATTAACTTTAAAATTTGAGTTACAAAACCAAAGAAGAATTTTCATACATTTAAACATTAGGCATCACGAAAATAAAATATTTTTTCCATTTAATTGATAATTAAGCATACCTAAAAATAGATAGTCTAGAATTTGAAAACTTAACAGTGAAGCCAATGCAATTCATGCACTACATAGATAGGAATGCCAACATCATTTCACAAATAAAATTTGCATATGCTAGCATATACCTTTCATACCAAGCTCAAACAACACATTATTGCAATAGCATGCAAATGAATATAAGGATGAGCTTTATCATGCTCAACAGAAAAACCATTTCCACTAAAGGCCTCACCGAGTTCTAAAGGTTTAGATGAAATTGTAGCTATTGTCCATTACACGACATATGTAGAGCCTGACTCTAATTGTTTAGTGAGAAGTGAATGACTTTTCCATGAGAGAAAACGTTTATGAGAATGAAGGTTCTCTCTGTAAACATAGCATTCACAATTTAAGGAATGAGGATAAAAGGGAATCCTTTTTCTCTAGATCAAAATGGAACCATCTATTCATCAATAGTGGATGTCGTCAGGCAATCAAGGGATTATCATAATTTCGAGCGCTAAATTTCTTGAACAAAATCTTTTGGAAAAGATAACTCATGTATCGAAGAGGAAAAACAATAAAAAATCCTCCTACCTCCTACCCTAGGGCTTCCCTAAAATAGAACTTAGTTCTATTATCTTTAACACCAGACCTAGAGTCTTTGCTTGAGAAAGAAAGAAACAAGGGTTCAAGAAGTTTTCACCTACACGATGTTTGTATATGTGTGCTCTCAGCTTGTCCTTTCTTTTTCCACCGCTTCATTCTTGCAAGAGAGCTTTAAAAGAAAACCTCCCTAATCAATCACTCACACTTTCTTTTAGAAGATTTAGAGTGGTAGATTCAAGAGGAGAAAATGAATTACAAAGTGAAGTAAAGAAGTAGGTGATGACGAAGGCAAGAGTTTCTCACCAAGAAGTGTTCGACATAGCTCCCTTAGCTCTCTCAAGTACTCTCTAACAAAAAAATATTACCTTAACAAAAGAAAATTTGAATCCTCACTTACTTCCCTTAGCTAGCCAATTATTGGTTGCTTTTCCATCAACGTGCATTAAATATGATCACTGTTTTCCATGTCAAGACACCACCTTATTGGTTGTTGGAGAGATGGGAAGAAAATAACAGCTTCCTATTTGACCATTTTATCTATCCTAAGCATAATGTGATGGTAAGAGAGCAAGAGAAACGTTTGGTCAATGTTTTTAGCTGGCAATGCAAATGGGGCACATATGAGCTCCAAACTGGTGCATATTTTTCACTATCTTGGTTGGAAACAAAACAATGCATCTTTGAGTTGAGTGCGTATACACCCATATTTGGTGCATAAACACAATCCTCTTGGCTAACAAGGAAGCAAAAATTGCGTTCTGGACATTCTTGGGTGCATAGGTTCCCATATGTGGAGCATAAGCCCCAACCTCTCTGGCAACCACCAAAATAATGCCCTTCTCAGGATTTGGCCCATATGTGTCCTTTTTTGAGGGCATAGGCACCCAAACCTTAGCATTCAGAGTGCTTAAACACCTAGTATCCCAAGTTTTGGAGCTTATGCACCCAAGCACAAGATGGCCTATATGCTATTTCTTAAGCAAGGTTGCAAGGTTTGTGCAGGTAGGTTTTTAAGCATCGTTGAACTACCAGAAACCCTAAATTCATTGAATATGACTCATATGTATTTTAATGAACCTTTGGGATGTGCTGCATTGAATAAATAATATCTTACAATGAGAATTTGTCTGGGTATGGCCATTTCAACTCATACACTCATTTTGCTCGATGGGTGCCCATTTAAAGGGTTAAGGGATCTATAAGAGACAAAAATACATATATCACTAGAAATATAGACCCATAACCTATAAATGAATATTTTGAAGGATTTACTTAAGAAATTTTAGTATGTATGAATGTTCCACACCATCAGATATACCGTTCTAAACCTTAATTTCTCCAAAAGGTACATAATAGTGCTCTATGACTTTGTTTGACTACGAGAGGCTCCAATTGGATAAGGCATGTTATTTAAAAGGCCAACAGATGTGTCCTATATCATAACTGATGACATCCAAAGGTGAGCTCTCCTGAGTAAAGCTATATCAATGATAACCCTAATTTTGTGCCGTAAACACATACCAAAGGTTTTAATGGATGCCTTGAGCTATGAGATACTATGAATGCATAGTAAATAGTCCCAAGCTATTCAAGTGTATATCCTACATGCATGACATTAAAAATATATGCCAACAACACCACATCATCAATGTTGGGCATTGCTACACTTCAGTTTATTTGATTCATATTTATTATGAAATTTCATCATTAATCGCACCACAGCACTAGGATCATGCATTTTGATGAGCATTTAATGAAATTCAATTCAGTTTTACAACTCTGATACCTCGAGTGGCGGTGCTCCATCAAAGTCGGCCGCCGTGGCACCCAACTTAAAATGTTATTTTTTGTCAGTTGAAAGAGTTGCAACCCAATTCTAGCACCATGTTCATAGCAACCCTTGAGAGTGGTTTCATGTAAGGAGCTCAAGTCAATCAAATTGGAGCTAAAGTTCCACATGGACACAAGTTGATCATTCTAAGACATTCAAACAAAGGATTACTTCTCCAGTCAAGGTAAAACACTAAAACATATATCTTAGGCTTGATAGTGATCATCCATGAAGCATAATTTAAACCCATTAGTTTTTTACCCGAAAGATGTGAACCAAAAATGGCCTAGTGCTCCTTTCAAATGTGATCAATTCTTAAAAAAGAGGGTAGAATGCATGGATCATGTGCTTTTTTGGATGGCTTTGCTCTATCATCCCATTTGGGACAATGACCAATGCCTTCCATTTTAGTTTATTTGAAGTGGACGACAGAGATGGAAGGGTTCCCTAATAATTGCCTCTTTAATCTGTGGTTAAGTGACTCACTAAATGGTGGATGCTCGTAATGCAAATGGTGTCACTAGTTGACGCAACTGATTATGTGGAATTCCAGTAAATAGATCATTTGGAAAATTTAAATTAAATTTAAAAAAACAAAATTTGAAAATTTCATAGGAAATCAAAGAAAAAAAAGAAGAGAAATTGTAGTGCAACATGAAGAACAATTTGGAAGAAAAATAAAAAATAAAATGATTATTATAATTTTATGATTAAATAATATCCATAAATTAATTAAAGCTTAACAAAAATTTAAATACAATTAAAACTTTAATGAAATTTGTATCATGGGTGCTCTATGATCACAATGACTTCCTTTAATTTCCTTACCAATAGAAAACCACAAAATATTTAGTTTGAAATTTTAAATGAAAATGACTATTAATAAAATAACTAAATAAAATAAAAAAATAAAACTGAATTTCAATGAAAACATTGCAACAATAATAAACTAAATAAAACATGAAACCCAATCATTTAAATGCAATAAAACCCATTGGTTATGTGTGACGGTATATTTGGAAAGCGTTATTTACACAATTAACCTTTTAATTCAATATTTTGATTAAATAGGAGAAATACATGTGAAATTAGCATTTTTATTATTTAATAGTTAATTGGAATAAATAAGAATCCAAATTCAAAAGCTAATTTGCATGAAAAGTTATATTTTTTTATTTTTATAAGTGAAGAGGACGTGCCTTCATAATTTTCAAAAATTCCAATTAAAGCAAATTAATGTGTAATCAAAGAATTCACTTTTTTTAAAACTATATAAGAACTTGACAAAATTATCAGATCAAATTTGATGTGAATTAGTGAAAATGGTGTTAAAACCTTAAAATTACAAGTATAACTTAACCTTTAATTTGAATGTTTCAAATCTTCAAAAATGATAAAACATGATTTGAAACCCTTAATGAAG
The DNA here is from genome assembly GCA_022702705.1 of Papilionanthe hookeriana x Papilionanthe teres. NCBI lineage: Eukaryota > Viridiplantae > Streptophyta > Magnoliopsida > Asparagales > Orchidaceae > Papilionanthe > Papilionanthe hookeriana x Papilionanthe teres. The sequence goes on from CM040434.1 coordinate 12,409,687, forward strand.
TGGAAAATAATAAAAAATCCAATAAATGATAGGGAACATTACTTTTAAATAATTTAGTTGAATGTTTGAATCTTAAAATTGCTGAAATTTTGTTTAAATTTAATAATCAACATTCAGATAGGAAATTTTTAGTAAAATATATTTGTGTAGAAGTAAAGAAAAGTATATTTGTAGGTTCCAAAAATTACAAATATATCTTCCTTATTTTTAAACCATCAAATTGAATATTTAAAACTTTAAAATTTTATGGAATCTATTTTGAAGTCATTGTTTGGAACAAGGCAACAGCATTCAAATATAATTCATCTGTTCAAAAGTGAGGATAAATATTTTTGTAGTCCCAAAATTACAAATTTACCCACTTCACTTTTTGACCAAACGGATGGAGCAATTAAAACTTGAAATCTAAGTTTACTTATTTAAATCAATTGTCAACGTAAACGGGACAAGTAATAACTCACTTTCACATAAAAATAATTTGGTATATGTAATAATATCAAAATTGTAAGCATATCCTTACACATTCACAATTACATAACTCCATCATTAAAACACCAAATTAAATCAAATCTTCACCAATAAAACAAGTGAAGAGAATGAACAAAATATATACAAAATTATTTTCCATTAAATATTTTTCAAATAAGATATTAATAATAATTGCATTAAATAAAATCAATAATTCATACCAATTCCTAATGAAATTAGAGTAATTTGAAAATTTTAGGTTTTGTTTGAATTTTTATCATAGGAATCTCCGTAAAATTTTAAGGATTTAGGAGATCATTTGAATTTACTATGAAGTTCCAACTAAAATTACCAATAAAATTCAAATAATTGTAATGCATCAATAAAATATTAAAGATTCATAAAATAAAAGAAGAAACATCTTCTATAGCATTTGGCATTGGTATGATTGGGGTGACTTCAACAACCTTGGTGGATTCTTAACCAAGCAGGCTATCTCGATCTCCCAAGCATTATACCATGCTTGAAGGCAATCTTTAAATGTCTAACAATCTTTTAAGGATAGGCTTTTGGTGCCTTTGATATGGGCCATAGTTTGGCTCTTTAGATTTCTCCACCTCATCAGCCTTTTAGATGGAGGGAACTGCATTCTCTGCTTCATCAGGTTTTTAAACACTTTCTTCACATATTCTTTCTTGAAAGAGTAAGCCTTGGATTTTCTCTGCTCCAAAGTCTGGACTTTCACTTTGGAGGAGACGGGAGAGCATGCTCTATGGACAGGAATGGATTTTTGTACCTACTATCAACTTTCATTTCTGTGTCGAGCTGTCTTTCACTCTCTTTGAAGGACCCATGGAAAAAGGCTTCTTAACTTTGGTCTTATCATTATCATCTTTGAAGACCAAGGCTCCTATAGTATCTTTCATGCTAGCCACTTTTTTATGAACATCTTGAAAGTATTAATGTGGTCTTTTTCAACAAGATTGAGATGGGACCTTTAATTTTACCCAAAAGGAAAGTGATGACATGTTGACCTTATAGAAGAGGCTCACACTTTATGCTCAGGTTTCACCAACAAATGACAAAATTAAATAAGGATTTGTTTGATCTCTACTGAGATGACATTAGATCACTTGTAGTGACAACGTGATGTGGCCCATCATACCGCTTGACAAAAGCATCTTTCAGCTTGGAGAACGTCTTAAAGGTGTCATTTAGTTAGTCGACATACCATTCAAAAGTAAACTTTAAAAACCCAATGATAAAAAGTTAAAATAACAGTGCATCATTGTTTCCTTTGTTGCAACAAAGTGCTCGAAATTGAGCGATGTATTGTCTGAAGTTACCAATTGCATTGAATCTCTTATAGCGAAGAAGGACAGACTCTAAAGGGTATGGGATATACCCATATTCCTCTAGGTAAGATCCACCCTTCCTCACTATGGTCCCGCCCTGCTGGGCTACCAAAGAAGCCTTAATTTTTCATCCATTAAAGAATCGAGGTGCAGGACATAAGGAATATCCTCAATTTGAGCAGCTTCATAAGACAACATATGAATGTCCTTGAAAGGCATGAGCGGTATGACAGGCGCAGCTGTACATGTTGATGTCTGCATAAAAGGGGAAATGATTTAAACTCTGATCGGTCAACCTAAATCGCTGCTACTTGGGTAGGCAAAAGGATGATTTGGCTCTATAAGAAAGCAATAATTTTCTCTTAATTTTTGCCTTTCTGCGTAATTGCGGTGACGTTTTAGTCTCAGTGGACTCATGACACTTAACTTCGGGGTTGAGTCGTCAATGATGGACTGTTGAGTCTGAGTAGTTATAGTCATGACATGATGAGAGGCCATCTCATAATCATTCAATTCATAAACAAGCTGATCATTCCCATCGAGAAAGTCCTCTCGTACATCAAAAAGATTCCTGAAAATGTTACCCTCGAGATCAGTCCCAGGCTTCACCTTAAGACATGCTTGAGGTGGCATAGAGGCAAGCACAATTAGAAGAACAAATACTTTTGGTACTATATTAACGGTATCCAAAACTAAGACATGAGTATTAAGAGGTACAACCGTAGAAAGTTTCCCAACCCATTTTTTTCTTCTCTAGAATTGGCCAATAATCCTTCAAGATATATTTGTTTTTAAAGTGTGAGGCAAGTATAGAAGGTAGTAATCCTCAAACTTTCCTCTTATGAAACCTTCATTATATTTCTACTTAAAGCATATGAGTATTAAGCCAAAACTGCCTTCTTTCTATTATTTTCTTAAGTAATGGTTATAACAACTGTGAGCTGAGCAACTACAACATCATCGGTGGTGGAAGCAAGAACAAGAGCTGGTGTAGTGTCACTAGGTGCTACAAGAATTTTTTTCAACTCTTTAGTAGGCTCAATGGCTTACACAACACATGGTAGAAATCTAGTTCTCTTAGCAGATCTACAAGTATGACACGCATAAACGAGATGTACCGATAAGAATAGGCTACCTATGTGAGGAATTATGCCTTCCATGGGACCATGGGTGCCATGCAACAAGCAGAAACTGGCTACAACTGAGTTTGCGTCGAAAAAAAAAGGGTGCCTATGGAAAGAATTCACACCTTACCCGAGAGACACTCTCCAAGAACAGATGCAAACATACAAAATATGAAGCAATCAGACATGAGTGTACCAAAGTGGTGAGGGTGAGTGTGTCGTGAAGATAGTGACTTAAAAAGGGCGGGCATGCTGTGAAGGCAGCGACCCCAGGATGGGTCTATCAAGGAGGTAGTGACTTGAAAGAGAGGGCGTACCATGTAGCAGAGGCCCGAAAGATCGATTTTCCATAAAGGCAGTGACCCGAAAGTGTGGCCGTTTTGTGGAGGCAGTTGTCTGAAAGATGGGTGTGTCGAGGAGGCAGTGACCCGAAAGGTTGAGAATGTCGTAGTGGCAGAGGACCGAATGATGGGTTTGTCGTAGAGGCGGTGACCCGTGGATGGGCATGTCGATGAGGCAATGAACCAGAGGCTGCGGCCCAACATATGGGTGTGTCATGGAGTTAGTGACTCGAAAGGGTGAGCGTGTCGTGGAGGTAGAGGCCCAAAGGATGGGTCTATCATAGAGGTAGTGAGCTGGGAATGCGTATGTCATGAAGGCAACAATCCAAAAGGTGGGTATGCTGATGAAGTAGTGATCTAGGGATGGGTATGACGTGGAGGCAACAGCCTAAAGGGTAGGCATGCCATAGAGACAACGACGCAAACAATGGGTGTGTCGAGAGGCAAAGACACGAGAATGGGCATGTCGTGAAGGCAACAACCTGAAGAATACATGTCATCGAGGAAGTGACTCGAGAATGGGCATGTCGTGGAGGAAGGAACTGAACAAATGGGTATGTCAAGGAGGCAGTTCCCGAAAGATGGATATACTGACGAGTTAGTGACCGAGGATGGGCATGTCGTGAGGGCAGCGACCTGACAGATTGGTATGTCGAGGAGGTGGAGACTTGGATATGGGCATGCCGTGAAGGCAACAACCTGATAGATGGGCATGCCAAGGAGGCAGTCACCCCGGGATGGGCATGTCGTGAAGGCAACGACCCAACATATGGGTATGCTGAGGAGGTAGTGACCCAAATGGGTGGGCATACCGTTAAGGCAACAAACTGGCAGGAGGCAATGACCTAGGGATGGGCATGCCGTGAAAGTAGCTGCCCGACAGATGGGTATGCCATGGAGATAGTGACCCAAAGGATGGACATGTCGTGAACGCAGAAACCCCATAGATGGGTATGTCGAAGAGGCAGTGACCTAGCGATGGACATGTCGTAAAGGTAACGAGTCGATAAATGAGAATGCGACGAGGCAGTGACCCAATGATTGACATGTCGTGATGGCAGCAGCTTAATGGATGAGTATGTCATGGAGGCAGTGACCCTAATGATGGGCATCCCATTAAAGCAGAGGCCTGATAGATGGGTATGGAGAGGAGGCAGTGACCCGAGGATGGGCATATCGTGAAGTCAGCGACTCAAAAGATGGGTATGTCATGGAGGCAGTAGCTCGACAGATGGGTATGTCAGGGAGGTGATGGCCTAGGGATGGTGATCCTTACGGAATAGAATCACACAGGTGAAGTAAGTGTATGGAGGGACGCTCACACATGCATCTTACGCAAGTGATGATGACAATGCAAGCTATCATGTAAGACATATAACACTAGAGATGATGTGTTTGGTCGCTTAGTGTATAGGATGCCACTAGCAGGAATTACACTATGCCCCAATAACAACCAAACACACTTACAAGCAAAACATGCAATATGATTGATCCACTTTAAAAATTACATATTTTTAGTTTAGATTTCATGTTAACTTTATGCACATTTTTAAAGATATTACACTTTAAATGAATGAATTTTGCATAATTTTGTCTTCAAGTATAAAAATATGATTTTAGAGAAAATCAAGCAAAAAATATGCAATTTTGAGCCAAAATAAGCAAGGAAGAAAATTCTAACTTAGCACATATTGATATGTCTTTCTATGCTTAATATCTTTTATATTTTTCACATGTTTTTGAATGAAATTATACTTTTGAGAAAGGTTGTTTTTATGTCTATCTTGTAGGTGAAGATGTTAGGAACGCAATGCAACCGAAATGAGGTGAAACGGAGTTGAAACGGAGCCAAACAGAGTAAAATAGTGGAGCTGCGCACAAGGTGGCGCCTAGGCGCCAAACCCGGCGCCCAGGCGCCAGTGACGACGAGAAAACGGCGCCTAGGCGCCAGAATCAAGGCCTAGGCGCCAGAATCATCCAAAAACGGTTATTGGACGGATTTTTGACAACTTTGGGAGTTATTTTAACGGTGTTAAGTACTTTCTAGACCTTCTAGAAGACTAGAAGTTACTCCTAATATATAGGATATGTGATACAATGTATCTGGACACATTAGAACAGTTTTATTCTCGAAGGGTGCAACCCAAAGTGAAGAGGTGTGAAGACTTGGTCGCAGGAGTCTGGCGCTTAGGCCCCAGATCCCGGCGCCTAGTCGCCAGGTCGGTTTCTAGAAGATTCAATGAATGTGGACTACTTTTGAAGATGTGCCTTAAGCAACCCTTGGCCATTTTCAGAGCTCTATAAATAGGAGATTTTTCTACAGGAAAAAGGGCCTCTCTCTTGTCTCTCTCTCTATCTCTATCCCCTCTCTCTCTATCTCTATCTCCCCCTCTCTTTCTTCCCCCTTAGTCATTTTAGTCATTTTAGAGTCATGAAGATGTAGATTTCTACATCTTATGGAGAGATTGGTGAGGGATTTTGAGATATTTATGTAAGGGATGTATGAGCGGCGCATGGATCGGTGGGAGACTTTGGCGAAGAGATCTTTCATTCAGAGGGAAAAAGCTAAGTATTGTGTTCTTAATTCTCTTGTAATTGTTGTAAACACTTTCTAGTGCATTTTCTTTGTTTTAAACCGAGTTTTCTGTCGTGATTTATCCATGCTTCGTAAGCGATTTTCTTTACTCTTTCTTTTAAATGAAGTAGTGGCATGTGTAAGAAAATCATTTTTATGATATAATAACTATTAAATGCTTCTAGGTGACAAATAGTTGCATAAATATAATAGAATATTAATGAAATAAGTTCCTTGTTGGCATTTAAATTATTACATAATTCTATCAACCATTTTACTTCTTATGCCATTATTTTCATTTACTTTTATTTTGTAATGAAATAGATGCATGTTTAGGAATTGAGATTTACTTAGATATTCTCTTATTAAATTATAGTGATGATATTCATACAAGATCTTCATTTACTTTACAAATTGATCACTTGTATTGCTAAAACCTGTTAAGGAATTCTGAGACCTATCTGAAGATGATTTCTTAACTAGTAGATATCACATGAATCCTTGGGTAATCGAAGGCTATATGCGGGTTATTCATGATGAAGTGCAAATAAATATGGAGATATTGTTTATTGGGCACATAATTGATTAGTTTTTAGAGTGACAGAATAAATTCTACTAATTTGGTCTATAGAAAGGGAAAGGGTCACTGGTCGGGTCGACCATAGCCACCCTTGAATATCTAGTAGTGTGAGCCTAGATTAACCCATTCTACTAATAAAACATTCTGAACCGATCTATAGATTAACCAATATTCTTTACACCTGGACCAAAGGGTAATGAATAGGATTGCTTCTATTTGGCACTACTACATAAAATTCTAAGCATTTCTTTCATACACATTATCTATGTAATTGCAAGAGAAAGATAGTCTTTAACATCTTAAAATTCTCCAAACCAATTTATTCGTAAGTTATATTTTTATTTAAGAACTTTATTTAGGATTAGTTATTAGAAAACCCATTTTAATTAACATTCCAAATTTAGGCCTTATAGAAATAGACTGAAATTAGCTTAAAGAATTGCTTACCTCGCTTCTCTGTGGGATTGATACTGGGGTTATAAAAAAAAATCCTATATTACTTGAAACGATACGTAACCTTGCGTAGTACCCCTAGTGTGTAAAATATTTTCTAAAATTTTATAACATTTTGATTTTATACACTAGCCGATATTTATAAATTGGGTCAATTTTTTGGTCATCTTTTGGAAGCAAAAATTACTGCGTTATCGCGGGTCGGGTCAATGATGCAGAAACATACAAGCATGTAAGTGATCATTTAGCCTGACCGTGGTAGCTAGTCAGACCAAAGAAGCAGATAGATTGATTAGAGGTAATCGATCAGACCCAAAAGACGGGATGACCGGCCTGGGATAGCCAATCAAACCTAGAGAGGGTGATTGGTGTGTAGCGGTTGATCGACGCATAGTGCTCGATCAAACCCAGAAGATAAGATGATTGGCCCGGGATTGCCATTCGAACCCAAGACGAGTGATCGATGCGTAGCGGTCGGCCAAACCTAGAAGATAGGGTGATAGGTCCGGGATGGCCGATCAAACCCAACATGGGTTATCGACTTGTAGCGGTCGACCAAACCCATAAGATAGGTTGATCAGCCAAAGATGGCTGATCAAATCCAAGACGGGTGATTGACATGTAGCGGTCGATCAAACCCGAGAGATGTGAATTAATGATCGGCCCGGGACGGCCGATCAAACTTTAGACAAGTAATTGACGCATAGCGGTTGATCGAACTCGAGAGAAAGGGTTATCCACCTTGGACGACCGATCAAACCCAAGAAGGATGATCGTCCTGTAGCGGTCGATCAAACATGAGATATGGTCATCGACCCGAGGCAGCCAATCAAGCATAGAGGATCGAGGATCTGCTTAGGATGGTTGATCGAACCAAAGTGCTTAGCGATCATGCATGCAACATTCGATATGATCCATTCACAAAAAATGCCCCAAATGACCACACATATGCAAACCCTGATGCTCAACTTCACTCAAAAACTGTGCTAACAACCTCGTATAGGTACCTAGGATTGACATTATTGAACTAGCACCATAGTCGCCTCCGACTTTCTCGTGGGCAAATGTGGAGGACTTCTCTCATCGATTTCTCATTGGGGAGGTCCTTTACGGTTCGTAGGGCGGACAAGCTACAAAGCTTTTTTATCAAACAAACGCCTCTGATATCATGGGATGGGCTAGCAACAAAGCTTTCTCCATTCCTTGAGATCAAATCCACCAACCCCTTCACGAATGGTTGGGAGCGCCAAAGCCATGGGAAATTGTGATTGCGATCCATTGGGATTTAGACCAAGGGATCGCAGGGGTAATCACTTAGCTTTGTGTGGAATGGCCAGCGCATGGGATTCCTTACATAGGGCTAGCTCTAGAAAACAATGGCCGATACAAAGGCGATGTGGCTGCGCTGACTAGCATCGGCCGATGCACTCACACTCATGGGCAATCGAACCACACACATAGCCTGAACTAACCCTAGGGTTGCTAAGAGTCGAAGAATCTCACCACCGTGAAGGTTAGAGACGTGTTTATTCATTTAGGAAGAAGCTTTCCTATCGGTAGCAGATAATTCCACGTTCCGACAACGTGCCGGCAACCCTTCGATGAAGTCATTCCTCTAGAAGTTGAATTGCCTTCGTTGAGTGTTGCTATAAGCAATAATTTCAATAGCGAATATAATATCATACTTAGGTTAGAGGACCTTTATAGCTTAGACATGCTACGATTACAAGCCCAACAAAGCATTGAGTTATGTTGTACTCACATGGCTAGATTCTACGATAAGCTCGTGAGGCCACGTACCTTCATGGTTGGAAACTTAGTGCTGGTTTTAATCGTATCTCACCGTCAAAGGCATGAGAATTTTGAGCCAACATGAGAAGGACCATTCGTGATCGAGAAGGTCTACGAGGAAGGAGCTAACATGCTTATCGATGCTGACGGATCTCATTCTATGCACCGATCAATGGGCAATATTTGAAGAGATACTATGTGTAGGCATACTCTATATATGATTTACTTTGCTTTAGAGATTGGTCATTCAAAAGCCCGTGTACTTTGTAATTCACTTATTATGCAATAAAGTTATTTCTTTTGATGTTGCATTTGCCGACCTACTTGTGATGATTTCCTTGTGTTGATTGAAGGATCATGTTGCATCTCAGGATAACAAATTTGCATGTAAGAGAGGTCTTGTGTGTCGCTTAAATTGATTGTTGGATTGCCATACAAGTAAGGTGGAAGACTTACGGGGAGCGTATACCTGGCACAACCAATAATCAGTGTGAGAGAGGTCATTGTACCTTTCATACCATGAATTTTCACTTACATGCTTTGAGCGAGTTTGAATTAGCTTCTTCCACTTATCATAAGTGAATGTGGTAGATATACTTGTCTCACTCACCACACATGAGTGTGGTATATCCCCATTTGAGGGGTAAGTTTGGGCTTGGCCTTAGGGATAAAGATCCGTGTGGTTGGTGCACTTTGTTTTGACCAATAATTCTTATGACATCTCGATTGATAGAGGTAAAGCTCGATTGATATCATTTATGCAGGAACTCTACGCTTAGTCCCTGCATATCTGCTTGGTTACCCACTACATATAGGATCCGAGTTGAGCACGATGTGACATATACACTCATCACACTCATCTCATATGAGTGTGATATATTCCCTCCTAAATGAGATGTTTTGGTTTTAGCCTTAGGGCTAAATATCCTATGGTTGGTGCACTTTGTTTTGACCAACCCTTCTTAAGTGTCGATTGACCGAGGTCAAGTTTGATTGATACCTACCTTATGTGGAAATGCTACATTTCTTTCCTTGGCATCTCTATTTGCTTAAGCGCTCATCGCAGGTCCAAATTAGAATACGCCACTCACCTCAGATGAGTGTGATGTTTGCCCTCTTAGAGGATGTTTATGGGTTGGCCTGAGAGCTAAATACCTATAGGGCGATGCACTATGTTTTGACCAACCAATCTTGGATACTGTGATGATCACCAACTAGAATTATCTCACAAAGGCCTTTAGTGGCAGTATCACATATAGAGTGGGTATGTTCTAGCCATCCAACCTCTTTGATATTATTGACTCGGTCAATTTCCATTTCCTTGTCAAGGCAACACTCTCTATCGATTGTAGACTTTGTCAATTGTCTATCCGATCCATGTTCTTAGTCAGAGTCACTGTTGATCTTTGGTGTTTGTGCCGGTAATTTCCTCGATGAGAATTTCTTCAGCTGATTCTCGTAGGAAATATCTATTGAGTGTTCCCCAAGGAAAGCTACTTTACTAGTTTTGAGGGATATTTTAGCGAATGTTGGTTCGTTAATGCTTGCTTGAAGCACCCAATGGTTGGACCAATGAGTCCACTCAAATGTTATGATATCCTCTTAATCGACTTTGTTGGTTTTATTCTCCTCATCAAAATATATGTTTCAGATGGCCAACTCATTCATGTCTTCACTCGGATATCTGATACCTCCATAGCAAGAGTTAGCTTTGCTAATTTGGAGGAATCTTCAGTAAGAGTCTCCTCGTTAGTGCTCGTGAAATCACCCTTATTGTTAAATTATCATGGTTATCTAACCTTGTTGATATTCTTGATCAAGTCGGTTTGTTTTGTCTGCCATGTCGAGTGACACGTTGCATCGACTTATACAGCTGATCCATCTCTCGTCGAAGTACTTTGTTGTTCGACTATGTTTTGATGCTTGATAGGGTTACCTCGATCAGGCAAGATTGGGTATCCTTTAAGAGAAGCATCTTTTCTTGCTGGATCGCTTCGCGCTTCTAGCATATAACTTGAGCATGTCACCTCACACTATTTCATCATATGGTTGCACTATTGATACATAAGCATGATACATATCTCGTCATATTTAATGCATAAGCAAGATACTTACCTCCTATATTTGATCAGTTTGGTTGGTTCTATCTGCTATGTGAATGACAAGTCGCATCAACTTTTACAGTCAATCCATGCTTCGTCGAAGTATCTTGATGTATGAATATCTTTTAATGCTTGATAGGATTACCACGATCAGCCGAGATCATTATCCTTTAAGAAAAGCACCTCTCCGTGTTGGATTGCTTAGTGCGTCCAACATATTCTCAATCAATTTGGTTGGTTCTATTCTCTGCGTCGAGTAACATGTCGCATCGATTTTATCACTGATCCATGTTTTGTCTGAGTACTTTGATGTCGACTATGTATTGATGCTTGATAGTTTTAACTCGATCAAATCGAGATCGGTATCTTTTAAGAGAAGAATCTCTCCTTATAGGATCGTTTCATGCGTCCAACATATTCTCGATCAATTTAGTTGGTTTTGTCAGCCATGTCGAGTAACATTTTACATCGATTTTACAACAGATCTGTGTTTTGTCTAGGTACTTTGATTTTTTACTATGTTTTGATGCTTGATATGGTTACTTTGATCAGCTGAGATCGGTATCCTTTAAAGGAAGCTTCTCTCCTTGCTGGATAGCTTCATGCGTCTAGTTATTCTTGATCAATTTGGTTAGTCATGTCCGACATGTCGAGTAACATATCGCATCAGCTTTTACAGCCGATCCATGTCTCGTCGAAGTGCTTTGATTTCCGACTATGTTTTGATGCTTCATAGGGTTACCTCGATCAGCCAAGATTGGTATCCTTTAAGAGAAGCATCTCTCTTTATAGGATCTCTTTGTGTGTCCAACATATTCTCGATTAATTTGGTTGGTTTTGTCTGGCATGTTGAGTAATATGCCACATCAGTTCTACAATCAATTTATGTTTTATTGGAGTACATTGATGCCCGACTATTGATAGGGTTACTTTAATCAGTCGAAATCAATGTCCTTTAAAGGAAGCATCTCTCCTTGTCAGATTGCTTTATGTGTCAAACATATTCTCGATCAATTTGGTTGGTTCCATATGTCATGTCGAGTGGGAGCACTTTGATTTTTGACTATGTTTTGATGCTTGATATGGTTACCTCGATCAGTCGAGATCGGTATCCTTGAAGAGAATCAACCTTCCTTGACGGATTGATTCGCGTATCCAGCATATATTTTGAGCATGTCACATCTGGATATTTCATCATATTGTTGCTCGTCTGATGCATAAGTAAGATACATACCCCTTGTCATATTTGATGTGTGGCCAGGATAGATACCTCGTGCGCCATTTGATATGTTCGAGCAACATACATATCGTCAGTTTTTTTTGATGTACGGTCAGGATACATAACCCCCAGACTATTTGATCGGGATACATACCTTCCTGATATCTAATGCTCCAACAAATGGAAATATCATTTTCACTTGGCCAAACCTTGATGGTAACACCTCGTTCCGATGCACGTGGGTTTCACAGCCATTTAATCTTGAAGCCTCTTAAACCGTACGACTTTTCAACTGGTTCTTCAGTGAGAACATACATAGCCTTATATAGCAACATTCTTCAATGTTGATTGAGCCATATGACATCGTAGACGACTCTAATATGTGAACATCTCGACATTTTTCGTTCTCAATTTTGTAGCTATATACCGACGTTCCTTGAGCCATATGAAATTATAGTCAGCTATGTTATGAGAACATCTCGTCTCTTCAAGTTTCTGGCTTCATAGTCACTTGTTACAACACTTCTCGAGCTATATAACGCTTAGTTAGCTCTTTTATGAGAATATATTGTTGTATCCAGCATATTAGCCATTTGATTTTGATACTTCTTAAGCCATATTCCCTTTTAGGCTGGCTCTTTGGTGAGAGAGTATCTTATCTTCGAACATTCTAGGCCGCATAGCCCATTAGGTTGAATGTTTTTGGAACTATATGACTTTATAGTCGATTCGTTAGCGAGAGTATCTCAACTGGCTGGCCAGATGCCACCTTGATCAGAATATTTTATACTTTGTAGCCACCTAACCATGGTGAAGAGTGTTCTTTCTCCATGGGAGCCGGTCAGACTCAAAATCAGGTTCCTATTGAGAAAGCATAATGGGAGACTTGGGGTCACACGAGATGATCGAGCCTCCTCCCACATTTATTGTTACGACTGAGGTCAGGCGAATTTGGGTTTCAAAAATGGTAAGATAGAGAGTAGTTATTTCATGCGACTAAAAGTGACATTTTAGGCAAAAGCGTACATGCGAAAATAAATGACCTCGGACATGAGATGATCGGATATTTGTAATTGTCCAGACTGTTGAGTCACTGGACAATTGCCACTTCGGTTAGAAATGTTTGGTCTTTACAACCACTTAGATGATTGTGATGCGTTTCACACTACGCGGGTACTTTCTAGTCACTCCTTCCTGCCAGAGCACAATAGAAGACTTGGGTCATACGAGATGATCGGGCCTTCTCAATTGGTCATACTATTGAGTCACTAGCCAGTTGTCACTTTTTAATCAGGGTATCTTGAGCTATATAGTTGCCCGATTGAAGTGATGGGTGCTTATGTTCAAAGGGATTAGTTAGACTTGCAATAAGGGTTTCTTTCAGGAGAGGCATAACAAGAAGACTTGTGGTCACACGAGATGATCGATCTTTCTCCTCTATTGCTACGACTAAGGTCAGGGAGATGTAATTGTCATTCTGTGTTTCAAAAGATAGGTTAGACAGATTGATATGTCGTTATGAATGAGATCAGGTAGGACTTTCCCCAGCCACGTCCAGGAAATCTAGACTGGTTAAGTTTCCTTATGGCCAGCTAGCGTCAACCGCCGGCCAGACCCTCAACTGTGTCCAAGGAAATCTGAACAAGTTGAGTCCCCTCTACTGTTACGACTAAAGACAGGTAGAGATCTTCATCATTCTTTCATCTCAAAAGATGGGACAGAAATATCGATCTATCGTTATGAATGAGGTTAGGCAAGATTTTCCTTAATCATGTCCAAAAAACCTAGACCGGTTGAGTTTCTTTATGATTATTAGACTTCGGCAGGCTAGCCACCCTCCTCAGCCATACCATGTCCAACATATCTGGCTTAGTCGAGTCTTCTTTCTCTTCCCCTGAGATGTCACCTTGACAGAAAGACTTTTTTTATGCTTATAACAAGTACATTGTGCCTCAACGACGTAGCACACTTGTTGGGGTCCTTTGTTGGCATCATTTTTTGATGTCACGAATGTAGTGTGTCCACCAGCATGATTCCAGATGGTCTACGTTCCGTCCGTAGCATCCGGTAACTTAAGACACCCGCCCGGGACTCTCTAGCACTTTATCGAGGCAACGAGTTAGGGTTGGCGATGACTCTGCCTTTCCCTAGAGAAACTTCAGAAAGGCTCATTCAGGAAGTGGGGCATATTTGGTGCTTATGCTAGTGTTTAGAAATCGTTGCATGCTCATTTGGAGCCTCTCATTACCAAGGGAAGTCACGGAGTCCTCCTACGTGCGCTACGGGAAAGTTAGGGTTTAAGACAACCTACCCGCGTCGTGGCTTAAGGAGGCTATTGGTAATGATTTCCCCGGTGACTGACCAACTAGAATACTCAATTCTAAAGGTATGGAACTTCTTTCACTCATATAGAGTCTCCCATAACTTACGGATCGAGAAAATCCTCCGTCAAGCGCTCCCGGTGAAAAAAAGAGTTGTGGGGCTACACCGACGCATAAGCACCAATCCCGGGCGCCTGGGCACCCAAAATGCCTTACCATGTGTTTACAACCGAGCCTCTGGAAGTCTAACACCAGTTTTCGGTGCCTATTCACTAGACTGGACGCATAGGCGCCTATTATGAGCGCCTAGGCCCTCCAAACAACCCAAAATTGGCTTTTTCACAAGATATGGGAAAGAAGGCGCCACCTGTTTGGCGCATAGCGACCACCTGGTTGGCACATACGCGCCTTGGCCTTGGGACCTAGACGCCGGACCCATCCCAGATCTTGAAAAATGTTTTTTTTTTGTCCTATTTGACACTACAGGCAGCCGAAATTGCAAGGGGGTGATGATGAGTCTTGGGGATGGGAAAAGAGGGTGGATAACAACTCTTTTAACCCTCATTTAGAAGCTTCATAGTTGTTTTATTGGGGACATTTCAGTCAATTGGAGAGGTGAGCTAGTTTAAACTAAGGAGAAGCCTCATTCACCCCCCCCCTCTCCCCATCGATGTCGATCGACTCTCATTTCTCCATTGGTGGGTTGAAGAAATGCTTGAAGAGAGCTTTTGGGAGAGAGCTTGGGAGAGCACATAGAGATCCTTGGAGAGGCTTCTTGCGAGAGCAAGAGAGGAAGCTTCATCTTCCTCAACTGAAGAAAGCTAGGGGAACTTCTCACTCGTTTTCTTCTTCTTCTTCAACTTCTTCTTCAACTTCTTCTTCCTCGTCTTCTTCATCTTCCACCATCGCATTCCATGGGTCTGTAAGGAAATCTTCTTGAGGAAGAGCTTAGCTAGCAAGGGATTTCTGAAGCAGGATTGGAAGGCAGTTTGGTCTAAAGCCCAACATACGTGCAACACTCCGACTATTGAGATCGTGAAGATGGATGAAGATGATGGGTCTAGCCCAAATGGTGGAGAACAAGAACCAAATGAAAAAGGCTGGCAACAACAGCACAAACGGAGAATCGTATTGAATTGCTACAACCATAATGCTAGCAAAAGCTAAACTAGTGAAAATCTAGAGGAAGGCTGCACGAGACACGAATAATGAGCAATGACCGACCCGAAGCGACACTCAAACAACTTACATAGATAGTTTCATAAGAAGCGAGCCAAATGTTTACGTTTTCGGATTGCTGAAAATTAACCCCAGGACAACATTGCAAGGATTGAAAATTACAAGTTCTCATTATTCATAACGAGGAGTTAGAGGACGAAGAAATATAAAGAGTTGTGGTGGAGGAGGAACACTCACTTTTTCCCACCTTAACAACAATGTGTTTTTTTTTTTAGTTGGGGGGGGGGGGGGGGAGGCGGGGATTGGGGGATTATTACACTGGTGTCTAGCCTAAGGGCAATTTTGTATTTTATATGCCTAAGGGCAATTTAGTCTATTATTATTATTATCGTTGGGTATAATAGGCATATCATATTTAGGATTAGGATTATGCATGAGATTGCTATATTAAATATTAGATTTAAGGTTTGGGAGAGACTTCTTATCTCCCAAAATTGAAGTATTTGGGAGAGATCATCGATCCCTCAAACTTTAGGTGTTTTACCTTTTATAAAGGGTCTAAAGCCCAACATACATGCAAAACTCCGACTATTGAGATCGCGAAGATTGATGGAGATGATGGGGCTAGCCCAGATGGTGGAGGACAAGAGCCAAATGAAAAAGGCTAGCGATAGCAGCACTAACGGAGCATCGTGCTGAATTGCTACAACCAGAATGATAGCAAAAGCTAAACCAGTGAAAATCTTAGAGGGAGGCCGCACGAGAAAGGAATAATTGGCAATAACTCGAAGTGACACTCAAACACCTTACAGAGACAGAGTTTCAGAAGAAGCAAACCAATGGGTTATATTTTCGGAGTGATTAAAATTAATTCCAAGACAACGTTGCATGGATCAAATATTACAAGTTCTCATAGTGCATAACGATGAGGAAGAGGATGACGAAATAGAAAGAGTTATGGTAGAGGAGGAACACTCACTTTTTCCCACCTTAACAACAATGTGAATTTTTTTTTTTTTCCTAAGGACAATTTAGTCTATTATTATTATTATGGTTCGGTATAAATAAGCATATGATGTTTAGGGTTAGGATTATGCATGAGATTGTTATAGTAAATCTTAGATTTAGGATTTGGGAGAGATTTCTTATCACTCAAAATTGAAGGATTTGGGAGAGATCATCGACCCCTCAAATTGTAAGTGTTTTATCCTTTACACTTGTGTGGGTTATTAGTGTTGTATTGTTTGGATTTGATGTTCAAAAAATAAAATGCCTCTGCTCTAATTTCTGTGAAAGAACGTGTCGATTTTGACGTTGAATCGTAGCATAATGTTGGGTGTAACCCAAAATCTCAATGAGTGATATAAAAACGAGATCAACACATTTTCAATGGTATTCTAGTCCGTCATGAGAAACTATTCACAAAAAGCTTCATTAACAAAAAGGCATTAAATTGATGCAAGTTATAAGAGTAAACATTAAAAATCTAATAAAAGAACATGAATAAATAGTAGCACAACCAACCGACAATAGGGATAAAAACAAGAGCAATTTGCATACATACCAATACTTTAATTTTTTTTACATAGCACCCTAATATTTATTTCACATCAAAGATACCATTAGCATTATATTATCTAAAATAAAATATGTATTCTCATGCATATGTTTCAATGTGATTTAGACATTGAGATGATAATAAATAAAGGCTCAGTTGTTAGCAATGTGAATACATAAAATTTTAAAACATGTATGTAAAGCCTCCTAAATACAATAAAGGTGCATGGTAGCAGTAAAAGAGCTACATTGGATTAGAACAATGGTCTAAGAACAGTTTTGCCTCAGTAAAATAATGACAGGCCTAACTGAGAAAGGTAATGTTATGGTCTTCTTGGGAATTTAGAGAAGTTAGGACGCCGGCGTTCCATGTAAGCCCTCTTCCCCTCATCTGCCTCATCCGTACCATAAAATATATAGGTTGCATTTCCACCCAGATCCTTGACATAAGATATCATATAATTAATCGATGAAAAAGAAGCTACAACTTTTTTGCTCGTTCGAATTATACATGACAACTACTTATTCACAATTATGAGACATCTAACTCTTAACTAATAAATTACTCTAGCTACTTGATAACTAAAACAGAATATTTCAATAAATTAAAAAGAAAATTATCTTAAATATTCTAGGATTTCAATAAAATCCATTTCAACATAATTAGAGCATAAAAGTTCGAGTGGAGAGAAGCAACGAACATGTAAAAAGATAGGTCTACAAAAATCATTTTGTTTTAGTTGACTAGCATGATTATTCTCTTAAATCTCACTCTTCCCGTGAAACTTTCAAAGACTTCTGTATTTATGCAAAATGCTTAAACTGTATATATATCAACATAACACAGAAGTAATAGAAAACTGTAGTAACAAAGAAGACGAGTTTAAGAAATTAGAGAATAACACTAATTCTCACAGCGAATATTATAAGCATGATTAAAAAGGAATGGTAAAATTGAAATCACTAAAAAGAGAGAAAACTACTAAAACAAAACCAACAATATAATAAAATCAACTTTCAAATTGCCAAACGGTTCATTTTAGTGCACACATTCTGCATTTCCATAGGGATTTTAAGCTTGACGTCTGCATTAATTCTACCCAACTAAAAAAAATTAAATACAATGACTTTCACTTGGCACCCACCAGGCAGATTTTGATATAACTATTATGCTTCTTATAGACTAATCGATAAATCATCAAACACAAGCTTGTTACACAACGCACAAAATATATTTGATACTATCCATATATGAAAAACATAATTTATTCATTTAATTCAACTTTTGGCACAAGATTTATGTGACTATCCAAAAATTACTGGACATGAAATCCAAATGAAGTGGTGTAAAGAGAAGATCCATTCATTTGCTGATAATTCATGATGTAAATTTAAATTGAATGTGTTAACGGTTTGTCGATTACACAAAATTGCTAAGAACTTTTAACTTATAAGCATTCATTCCAATATTTTACATGGTTTTATATGGCCTCACTTTTCCTGCCGTTAATATTTTAAGGGCTCCTATAAAAAAATTTGAAGATTTAAACAAACAATTACTGTATCGTTTAGTTTAAAGTTTATAGATCTCTTATTTAGAATGTTGGTAGACATATAATAACCATAATTAAGAATCAATTTTTCATAAATATCTTCATGCAAATCATGTATATGATGCACGGAGGATTGTGCAAATTCGGTAAGTGATGCAACGTAAGCATCCTTATCAGATTATATATATATTAAGAACATATTATTGACATTTGTTTCATTAAAAAGCTTGGTTTGTTTTACATATGTAAATATATTAAAGACTTGATTAAGATTTATAGAGTAAAAAAATTTGTTATTAGATTCTTCCCCTTTCTCTCTCTTCTCTCATATGTCCAAGACTCTATCTACTCTTTTATACAAAGTGACAGTAAAAAAGTCTGATTGCCAAAATCCACATAACACTCACTCCAAGTCTACGCACTAACATTCTGTGTCCCGCTATGAATGTCCCCATGCAACAAGGGCCACTAATTGTATTCAAAACAAAAATCTGGCTTGATAATCACTTGAATTTTAAATGATCCAAAATCAAAATCAATGTGGTCAGGCATGTAGATGACTCACTTAAAACAAATTTGATTGAACTCAAAATTGACTTAATATATAATACATGTATATGCTTATGCATGGGGTAATACATATGTGCACATAAAAGTTTGTATTCAAAAACAAAATGTTATGCATATACATATTTATGCACTTTTACATTGTAAATTATAATGCATATTTATATGTTTATTTAAATAATAAGTATGATTAGTATTTAAACACATTTTATAAAATAGCAAAAACTTGAGTTGACTCAAATCTCAGCTTAGAAGTGCACATGGATGACTCAACTCCAATTTGGGTTAAGTCAAAATTCAAATCATCATTTTTAAGTTTAGGCCAGCTCACTCAATATCACCCTTACACACGGAGCGTTCGCATCATGCAATCCTTATACTAGCATGCGACTTATGCCTTTCTCATGAAAGAGCAATATCACATAATTTGAGTGTGATAATACAAGGTCGAGAGCCTAACTCACCTACAATCGCTATGATAGCTGCCGTGGAGCCCAGCAATGCTTTCTACCTGCACTAATACTATGAGTCCACTACAATTACTCACCCGAGGCTGCTCTCCGTATGCCAATATTCATTGCCGCTTTCAAAGCCCTCTATTCACTCAAATCTACAAGCACCCTTCTATAGTAAAAAACAAACATTGCTTTGCATAATAGAGCGTGTGCCTGTGAAGCTATTATTAACATCCATAGTAGCATAGACACCACGACAATAGGATGCCTTTAAGTTTGCCTCCATCTTTTGTCAATAAATCCATTGTCAACCTATTGCATGACTTGACAATACACACGTGATTTTGTACCAACACAAATCAAAGATAAGATCTCCAGTCATAGCACTCCATAAATATCAACGGCTATCATCGATCAACAATTTCAAAGGCATGAAGCATAGCTAATCATCTCTCCAAATGAATTTTTTGTGACTTTGAAAATCCCAAAATATCTTCACACATCCCTTGGTCAGTCCCTCTTGGAAAAGAAAGATATTATATATATTAGATCAGATCCTTAAAGAGCATCTCCACTTAACAAAAGAAGTTTGTTTGAACATTGCGAGAAAGGAACCATATATCTATAATTTATTTTGCCTAATACTTTTCTTAATTGAACATACCACTAATCCTAGTAATCAGTTGTAACTGGCTTCAAATAGTTACCAAATCCTATGTTGGCCGACAATAGCATTAGAGTCCTAAAATATCCTATGTCATATAATCTTTTGATTATTATTGATTAATATTAACTTATGCTTGTGCAAATATTATGCAAAAGCTTGGTAGTTGTTCGACATCTTGATGAAACTTGGTAGCTGATCCGCTCTTAGATTTTTGTGAGGTTATCATAACAACACTTCTCTCTCCCCACATCTCCTCTCCCTACTACAAGCTAGTCTTGATCACAACTAGAAAGCCTACTGTCAGGAACATTTAGTCCCAGATCGATTAGGTGTAGGGCCGAAAACGTCATAAGTCGATGCCACTCTCTCAAGCTCTTCTGGGAGCGACGAGTGGTATCGGAGCGAGTGCTGCATCGCTCGGGTGTGGGGATTCTCCACGGTGTAGGGCCCTTGGTGGAGCCGATCCATGATGAGGGCGTCACGTGATTGGGTGGAGAAGAATGTCAGGGACATTTAGTCCCACATCGGCTAGGTGTAGAGCCGAAAAGCAGTATATAAGTCCTGGGTTACCCACCTCTCTTAAGAACTCTTTTGGGAGCGTGACACTACGCTCCAGTAATCATAGGATCCTCCACCACCAGCACCACTTCTTCCACATCACCAACAAAACAAAATAACTCTCCAAGGCCTTCACTCCTCCTTTTTCAAATAATTAAAGTCAAACATTCGGTACCAAAGACAACTCAAATAGACAAATCAAAGAATTCATAAATCTAACTACTCCTCCAAATACCCTAAAAATGAGTTCTAGTTCACCAACATGTCAAACATCAGATATGGAGTTCCTCATCTGTCCCCTCCAAGTTATAGCCCTATACTTGTGTGAAAACTCTCACATTTCTCTTTTCATACAATCCTTTACCACCATTCAAAAGGATCATCAATCAGACATTTTCCCTAACATCAAGATTCTCTTGACCTGATATCATAGAACAAACAATACAAGATCTCAAACAACGCACTAATTCAAGCACAAGTTTCAAATTCATAAATCATGGTTGGCCACTCATCTCTTAAAAATAGTTTTTCTTTTTTTTTTATTTTAAGGAAAGCATTCTCTAACATCCACCCGCGTTGCGAAGGAAAGATATTATATCAAAGATAGAATGCTTATAGAAGAACATCAGTTATCAAAAAAAGCATGGATAAATTTTAGAGGAACCAAAGTGATACCAGAGTTAGCCAACAACAATAGGGACCCAAATTTTTTTACGGAAATTAAATAAGAAATTACAACCAGCATACGGGAATCTGAAATTGCAGCAACTGATAACACAAACTCAAGGTTGGAAGGTGGTGCGGGAGTGGAAAAGGTGGCTGGCAAGAAGAATACAGCAAGGTGGTTGTGTCGGACAGCAAGCAAACATCGGGGAGTGATGTTGAAGGTTGTATGGGGTGCTGGCAGCAATGATATACGATTGACAGGTGGCAGCAGCAAAGAAAAAGTTCTGGACAGCAGCAGCAGCGAAGGTGAAGGGCTGGAATAGCAATGGCAGCGAAGAGGAAGAGCTGAACAAAGGACATCTGCAAGAAAACAGCAAAAGGATTGTTGTTGGGGCAAGCCTGCAGCAAGGAGGAAGGTGATGCAGCAAAGAGGGAGGGACATGAAACGGTATAGAGAAGATACACACAACATGGAGACCGAGATATAGCCGAAGCACCCATCGAACTCTAGGATACAGCCCTCTAAGGGAAGAAGAGGCGTCGGGATCCGTTCTGATACAAAACACCAAAAAACTAAATCTAAAACATCAATATATATATATATATATATGTGTATATATATATATATGTGTATATATATATATATATATGTATATATATATATATATATATATGCTAACTAGGAGTGGCCCTAGAGAACCGGCTGACTTCAGAGCATCAAAAAAACCTGGATCGATTCAGTCCATACACGAAAAATGAGCGCCGCTAATGTTCATGGGAAAAATCCCGTGCGGGATGACATTCTGCCCTTCTTTGGATGCCCCACACCAGTGCGGGAAAAACAATCACGTCAATCTCTTGGGATTGGGGGAGCTTTGACCTCTTCTGTCAAAGTTCTTGTCTTCTTAAAGTAAAGAATCATGTCGACCCAGTTTGAGATTGTGAAAATGGCGTAATGTCCCGGTAAATCAGTTATGTAGATGTTGTCATTCTAAAGCAAAACCTGATATAATAAATATAAATCCTCTGTTGGCATAACCTGAGCTAGAGCTACATATCGACGTATATGTTCATAAAGTAACTCGCGTCCCATTAAATCTGTAATTTACCACTTCCACTCATTGTACTCAGCAGGGCGTATCCAATAAACAAATTCATCTGGAAGAACTAATCTGGACTGAAATTTTTGAGTCTGTACCTTTCTGAAGTATAAATACTCATGAGAGATTTCTTCTTCTTCTCTGGTATAACCTTGATCATATGTAGGGTTTGCTCTCTCATCAAGGTCCTTGGACAATTTACGTCGTCGCATTTCATTCCACCAATCTGGGCACCTATTAGTGGGTATACTGCTAAACTAAATTTAATATCCGAACAGCTCCATATAGCCTTCCAAAAATAGCATACAAGCTTCTCATTTCATAAATTTTGGAATACTTTCAGTGGCAACCACTCAATAGGTAAACTATCAGTGAGGATGTCTATCAATTCCATCAATAAGGTTGTCCCTTTTCAGACATTAACTTCACCGACTCACTATATTCCAGAACAACTATAGTTAACCCCGCTGGGTATCTCTCATGAGTTCATCTTGAATTACATGCATCTCTCCCTCATCAATTGGTAGCTGATACTCCTTTGTGTCTTCACTTTGTTCAATATCTACTGTGACATTGGCCATTTCTTCAATTGCGCCCCACTCACTGAAATGGATCATTCCCCTGATACTGCAATATGATTCAATATACACAAATCAGTAGCATTGAAACACTTCCTAGCTGGAACAGATTTAGGAGTGTGAATTGGTTTCACATATTCTCTACTCTAAACTAGTGTCTCCTAAGATAGAGTCAGCTTGCATGCTTCCTTAGGTGTACTCTAGCTGTAAAAAATTGGAGTTGAACCCTGCCTGTAAGATGTGGCCACCATCCAATGATGTTGCCTTTCCACTTTTGAAGCTATGGTCTAAACATCTTGTTTATAATGAAGTGGTAGATACTAGCACTATATCTCTCATTTCATCTTAGCTAGGTCGTAATTTTACTCTTCCCTTCTCGTTGTTAAAGAATCTTTTTTAATTTCTCCCACCAAAAAAATGTGAAAGGATAAAGGAAAAATATAAATTACCTAGAAATCAAGATACAACTGAAGCACTACTTGAAACACTAGGATACAACTCTTGAAGAGAAGAAGAGGGGTCGGCGGCAGTCCCCAAATAAAATACCCAAAAACTTCAAAAAGAAAACATATAATAATAGAATAACTAGAAGTAGCCCAAAAAGACCGACCGAGCCAGAGCATCGAATAAACCTTAACTAGTTCAATTAGGCAAGAAAAATGGGTGTCGCTGATGTTCGCAGAAAAAAATCATGTGCTCGTGCTATTGCGGGAGGCACGCTCACGTCAGGAAGCCTCTATTTTCTCTTTTTTTTTATATTTACTTCCCCTCGTTAGTAGATATGATAATAATTCATGTAATCAATTATAACAACCAACAAATACTTCCCAAATCTTGTATTGGTTGGTCATAGTATTATAAATCCAATAAATACCGCAAATCATAAACTCTTTCAGTTATTATTGAATAATATTAAACTTTGCTTTTGCTATTATATGTGGAAGCTCAGTGGTCGCTATAAATGTTGGTAAAGCTTGGTGGCTCATCCCTTCTTTGATTTTGAAGTGTCTATTACTATCATAAATCTTTCTCTCTCTCTCTCTCTCTCTCTCCCCTCTTCCTTTCTCATCTCTCTATCCTCACAAACCCTACATTGCAATAATCCTAGCACAACTCCAACCCCATAAAGCCTATATGTGCAACACCCAACCCATAAAACTTCCCAAGGCTATAAATCCCCCGTCACCTAAAAAAGGTCCAAGTCAAGCATCCATTACAAAAAAGATAATTCTTGCTTTATGTTCATTGTAACCAATCAACTCAAAAAAATCAAAATTACAAACAATTCATCCAAATGCCCAAAAACACAACTATCAGTTCACCAACATTGCAAACTTTGGATCTAATGTTTCTCACCCCACCCCTCCAAGGAAAAGAAGCCTCATACTGGAAGAAGTATACAACTTCACATTTGTCCAGGAAAAAGTTAGGCATTACCCTTTCCTAGACAAAAACTTTACCACCATCCAAAGGGGTCACCAATTTAGTTGTTTCCTTCACCATCATTATCCTCTAAATTATACATCAATGTATCAAAATGATAATTGATTTCATATGCTCGACCATGCCTTCCACCTCACTCTACGCTTACGCTAGACTTGTTTAGTACTTTGTTCTGTCTCCCACTGGTCACATTTCTTTTATCCTGCAATCACTCAGTGCATACAATCATCATCATTGGTTTGCTTGCACGATGCCATTTTTCATCTCTCATGCACCTCCCCCACACGCTTGATCAATTCGTTCTAGCCTCCATGTTGGACCGACAACTTGCTAAATCGATTGGTTCAGCGTGAAAGCCCTACATCATAGTTAGAGTGAATGATGAGGAGATACTTTGCAGTGGTGAGGCGATGGTGGTGTAAAGGATGGGGATCACTTCCTACCTATCTTATTGTAAAAATGTTGCCTTTGGTTTTAGGGTTTGATTTTTGTTGTTATTTGATTTTAGATTTCTATCTCCGGTCGTTTCTCCCTTCCTATGGTTGTATCTAACGACAAGAAAGTGCTCCAGCTGTAATTATCCGAGCTGGTGTTTATCATTTTGCTCTTTCCTCACTGCCACTCTTATTTTCCCCGCCGGCAACCACTTGCACCATTCTTACACCTGTTCTCCCAGCCTTCAACTCCTAAGTCCTCTCTGTTGGGATGTTGGAGCACCCACGGATCCTTATTGCTTGTCGCAAGCCTGATTCCAGTCCGCTCCCTGCTTCTTGTCCGCACCCTGACTCCACCATGTCACTTTCAAGACCCCTTCCCCTTCTTGTTTGGCAGCAGACCCAATTATGGACCCCTTTTACTATCTGCTAAACAGTCGCATACCACCGACCTCGTCATCGCCCTAGTGAGTCGGTTGTGTTTCTGTTGCTTATTTCTTGTTTTGAGAATCTTGTTGTAATCCCATTATCGTTCAACAATAATAATTGTGTTTTCATTGCAATATAAGTTAACTCCGATGTCAATTGGTATCAGAACTAGCCTGACCATAGACCTATCATAAGATTTCCTAGCATCTGACATAACCAAAATTTTCTTTCATACCACAAAATACCTTTCCACTATTGTGAATTCCAACCCTAACCTTGCCACCAAGGAGATACATTCGGACCCTTAGGATGAGATACAATGGGAGAGTCGTCACCTTCAGTAGAGGCTAACAGAGAAGGATGGCGAGACCCAAGAAGAGATTGCCCTCAACCGAGATCTGGAGAGTCAAAGGGGAGAAAGCGAAGGAGATCTTAATTCATTCCATAGAGAAAACGTCAGTGATGAGGAATGCAAGCCCCGACGCTTCGAAATTACGTATCAGAGATGTCGAGAGAGTACATTTTTTGAGGACACGAGTATTTTGACATTAAAGTGGATTTATTGGACTTCGATGGAGGTATGGATCCAGACAACTTTCTCGACTGGCTATAATCTATCAAGTGAATCTTCGAGTATAAGGATGTGTCAGAGTATAAGCGGGTAAAACTAGCAGCCATCAAGTTGAAGATAAGTGCCTCCTTGTGGTGGGAAAACATATAGAGGCAGAGAAAGAGAGAACAATGATAAGATCACCGAGTCGGAGAAGATGAGGAAGGAGAAACACAAGAAATAGCAACCACCCCACTATTGCAGGTTATGTTCTGAGGCTCCATCACCTGCAATGGCGAGCTCTATCAGTGGAAGAGTTCACGACCCGTTTTAACCAATTGAAAATGAAGTGTGAGTTGGTCGAGCCAGAGAAGCATACAATAGGCCGTTATATGGGATGCTTGAAACCCCCTATCAACAACATGGTACAACTGCAGCACTATTGGTCACTTGAAGATATCCAGACCTTCGCATTGAAAGTGAAAAGGAAATAGAAACAGAGCAAGCAGCCACCACCAGTCAGACAGCCACCTACAGTTGGAGACGTCAGTAGGAGCGCACCTCTGGGAGTTGAGAAAACCGGTTTGGAAAAGGATAGAGCTACTCCCAGTGAGAAGAAGCCTGAGAAGAGTAGCAAGCCTACTACAGTCCCCACCAGAAAATGTTACACGTGCCATATATTTAAGCACATTACCTCCCACTGTCTAACAAGCTAAGTTGTGTGTTTTACAGAGCAGGGCGCCTTGAAAGAGGTTAGCGACAAAGTGATAGTTAGGAAATAATGTGAGGTGTATCATGTCCCATCGGATGAAGGTAAGATGATTGTGGTTGGACGGGTTCTATAGACTGAGGGTACGAGGGATCCGCAGTTGCTTCACTACAATATATTCTACACTCTTTGCACTATGAACGGGAAAGTATGCAGTTTCATCATCAATGGAAGGAGTAGCAAGAACATGGCATCTACGCATATGATAGAGAAACTAGGCCTCATGATTCAGAGGTATTCTGAGTCGTATTCTCTGACGTGGCTGAACAAGGAATAGGATCAGTATTGACCGGAGGTGCCTGATGGAGTGCTTGATTGTAAACTAGCTGCAGGATCAGGTGTGGTGCGTGTGGTCCCCATAGATGCCTGCCACCTTTTGATGGGGAGACCATAACAATTTGACTATAGGACCCAACACGACAGATTCAGAAATACCTACTCTTTCACTAAGGGAAGCGCATCATCCTTCACCCTTATGTGCAACTTGAGATCGTAAGTGCTCTTGCCAGCAGAGTATCATCGGTGGGATCAGCGTTGGTGTGACAAAAGGTGACAGTAATGAGACACTGATGCCATATATGGAACAGTCACGAAAGTGAACATTTATGGACATCAAATTGATACCTTACCACCTTGGCCAGCAACATTCGAGGAGGCTCCGATTACCCTCACTTTAGATCAGGTTGAGCCAACCTTAGGATATTTTGAGAGGATTCATCAGTATATGTGTGACACACAGTCCCGAGTCAGATCAATAGTGAGCTCCCAGAAGATCGGACTGATATGGATGTTTCCTCGCAAGTGGGGAAAGATTCTCGGGTGCTTTAGGAGACAGTGCAATCGCCAGTGGGATCCAGGTGTTTTCAAACCATAGTAGAGGAGCCTTCTACTCTGAGAAGAACAGCAGACACAAGCTTCAACGAATGAGGTCGAAACTCGCCCAACAAAGGAAAACTGAAGTGGGCATTCATGTTGTACAAATCGATTCAATAGGGTGCTGGCCGACTGGCTATTGAGCGTGAAGTACCGCTCCTTCCTCCCTCCTTATCTTATATTATAAATATGTTGCTTATTGTTTTAGGGTTTAGTTTTTGTTATTCTTTGATTTTAGATTTTTGCCTCCAAGCATTTCTCCCTTCTTAGGATTGCATCCGATGATAAGATGCTCCTGTTGTAACTCGTTCGACGTAGTGTGTATCATTCCGCTCCTTCCTTGCTATAGCCTTTATCTTTCCCTCCGCCACACGTCTACACCCATCCTACACCTGTTTTCCCAGCCGCCAACCTCTAAGCCCTCCCCTTTGAGTTGTTGAAGCCCCTAGAATCCCTTGCTGCTTGCTGCAACCTTTCTTCCATGCCGCTCCCTTCTTGTTGTCCGCATCCTACCTCCACCCTGCCACATTCAAGACCCCCTTTCTCTTCATGTTTGACCGAAGACCAATCTTGGGCCCCTGCCGATGGCAGCAACCTCTCATCCAACACCACAGCTTGCTACTACCACCCCTAACCCTTTTCCTACATGTCGTACAACCGCAGCCCACTGACCTCGCCATCGCCCTAAAGATTTGGTTGTGTTTGTATTGGTTGTTTTTGTATTGATTATTTCCTGTTTTGAGAAACTTATTGTAATCCCCTTATAGTTCGGCAGTAATAATTATGTTTTCGTTGTGATCTAAGTTAACTCTATCATCAAGCTATAGTCTATATACTTATGATCAATATCCCATTCCCTTTACTAATATTGGCTTTCAAAATATACACTTGTTTCACAACTAACATCATAAATTTTCTAAATATTTATGTATGATTTGATATTGTCAAACATGTTAATTTTATGATCACACTTTTCAACCATCTACCATGACGTCATATCTTTGTCGGAATTCAACATATGATATTTAATTTTTCCCCTATGATCACAAATATGTTTTTTTATTATTGGAGGAAATTGAGCAATAGTAATAACTAAGTCAGAGGTTAGTGATTTGTGTGTGCTTTGAGCCTTTAATCTCTAGATTGGAGAGAAACCTATCTACCAACTTCTCCAAGGTTTGTATAAATGATATTTATGATGACAATTACAAATTAAAAATATGTTTCACCTGACGATGACGATCATCTATATTCTCATCCTTATCATCACAATCCTAATAGCTAATCATGATAATCATGACTACTCTCATCGAGGATATCATGATCCTTAATGATATTATAAAGATCATTCCCACCTTCACCAAATCAAACCACGATGATTGGTCTTCTCTTAAATCTAATGGGAAAAAAGATTTAAATTTCTTTGTTTAAACACTTCAATCCCAACTCCATCTAACGCATTATCACACCCATTTTGTGTGCCTAAGCAAACTGTCTTCAAAGCATTAAGCATAATATGATATGTGAGGGGTTACTTTTACTTTGATCACAAAGTAGCATTTTTCTTAATTTTAATGCTCATAACTTGTGCACAAAGTATACATATATTATGAGAATACAATAACCATTTAATTAAATTAAACTTACACTCACATTATATAATTATTTTTAATAAACATAATTAAACTTTCAATAACAATAATACAAAGATAACATATGGATTATTTAATAAATAAATTAAAAAATATATATATATATATATATATATATATATATATATATATTATGTCCATATTTATTTTGAAGACGACCTTCAAGTTAAAGTACAACTTAAAATATCTAATAATTTCTTCTATGCAAACAAATTTGTAAAAGCATAAAAGTGTTGCAACAAGTTGATGCGATGAAAATTATAAGTGAAAATTAAACTTTAAAAACACTAAAGATGGACACTTTTATATATTTCTTTGAGAGGCAGCTGCAATAGAAGGAATTGTGTAGTTGCCAGTATTTAGAAACAAGAGAAGTGCAAGACCATGAATGAGAAGTCCCAAGGTGATCTTCAATGTATGTTTGTGTGTCAAAGACAGAAGAGCATGAAGAGAAGGTTGAGTTCGCACATGAAAGAAACAGTAAAGACAAAGACAAGCATGAAGAGAAAGTCAAGGATCATCTATTATTGAGATGATTGCTAGCCCTCAAATTTTTTTTCAGTATGATGTTTGTTACAGTTCTCATATCCCTTTTATTCTATTAATTAAATTGGCCACTCTACCAAACATCAAAAGCAAACCTAAAAAGTCATGCATTGCCAACCTAAATATGATCCATATAGTTTAGCACATTGTGTGAATGTTTTGTACTCAATGTGCGTTAATGTGTGTCAGGAGGCTGCAACATACAACTCCATTGTGTCATATGCTTCACCATTGAACTGCATTTCATTGTATGCTTTTAACAAAACTACCTAGGCTCCAGTGTGATGATGTGAGTAATCTTGAGCTTATACCATACTGAAGTATAAATTTAAGCTAAATTTTGTGCTACACTCGAGTCTAAGGAGATTTCAGCCAAAATTATTGCTCCTCAATCTCTTCAAATGGAGATGCAAGTTGTTTCCTAACTAGCGTGTTCGCTCTATCATATGCTAACTATCTTTCAATTCCTTCCACCACCAACTTGGCTTATGGTACCTATAAATAATAGCATGGAGTTGACTTCACACAGGATAATGTTCCAACCATGTTTTAGGGATTCTTTATCAATTTCTAATTTAAATGACAATGTAGACCTCTAGATTCTTTACCACCCTTTTCATAGTGATTTGTTCATTCAACGCTCCTTGGAGCAATATATGAAATATTTAAAAAATTGAATAATTTCAACATAAGAAAAGAAAAGTATCCTAATGCAAAAAGGCATTATTAATAGATTTTAAAATTGCTTTATCATATTAAATACATACACCAAGGGATCATGCAATGCATTAGTATTATACAAAATTCTAAATGATAATTTAAGAATTCACAACATTGAACAATCTATTTGAGGCCAAAGAGTAAAGATGAAAATTATTTGGTGAAAAAGCTATCACATTCATTAATAAAAAAAAATATTGAAGCGAAGAAAATAAGATATCAAAGCTTCATTGGGAAGAGGAAAATGTATGGACATCATCGAATACTTGAGAGATGATAACCATCGTCATGTTGAGATACGAAATGAGCAGAAAGAAGTGATAGTTTATGGATGATAAGGGCACCAGTGTTTTTAAGGGGGCGTGGTGAAGGTTTGATGGGAGAGGTGGTTGAGGCCATAGAGATAGAGATGAGAATTTTAGAGTAGGCAGCATGTAAGATAGGGAAACTTTTGTAAAATAATGCAATATATTATTTATATACTTCACTCTTATAGTTGTTCATTCATATCATTTTACGTTCTACCATTTTGTCCTTCTGTAAAGATTAGTTGAGCCAAGTGAATTTAAACTCTACTAGAATATGAACATATTGAGAGTCCGCAATGTCTAAGCCAACCAAATGTTGATGTATCTTTACCGTTTCGAAAGCAGAATAGTATAAATTGTTGCACCTAAAAAGACTGAGTGTAATGTTTATCAGTTGATCGAGTTACTTAAAAGGGTTGTATGCTTTTTTGAAAGCTAATCGCAATATCTTCATGTGACATTTGTTTGTGGAGATACAATGTCAATTATGACACTCCAATTCATATTTTGTTTCTAAACTGATGTCTCAGAACTCAGTTTAGGTCATTTTTAGGTTGAATCATAGCGTAATTCTTGAAATGACTTAGTGCAATTAAGGTATTTTATGATTAGGTTGCGCTATGATCATCCGGACAGATAAAAGCTTAAGTGGGCATGCAAAAATAAATTCGTAGAACAGTTTTTTTGTAGTTGACTAATATCACTAGATTCTAGAAGGTTGATTATGCTTGTTATCTCACACTTCTTACCTTCGTGGATTCCCATTAAATTTTCATAAGCTTTTTATTCATCTGGGCCACCAATATTATTCTTCGCTATATTATTTTCTTATTTGTTTGCTTCTAAAATAAGAAAACTCTGAGAAAGATAAGTCTTCCAAATATAATATAGAAAAAAAGCAGTACTTGGGAGAGCTAAAATCTGGTAGCATCCAGGTTATGATTATAAGTTAAGAATCACAGCATTATCATTTATGTTTTCATCTTTTTATTTTAAAAAATAGATCTTTTTTTACTATTTAATATATATATATATAGTGTCGCAAGCCGTGTCCTGTTGGTTGGCAGGGTTCTCTGTACATCTTCTAAAGTCACGGGTTCGATCCCCCGTGGCGCAGGGTTCTCGAATATATAGGCACATGGTGTCATGCCTCAATCATAGAGCTGTAGTTTAATTCGAGAAGATCCATCACTCTTCCACGAATATCTTATCATTCTTCAAATATATCTCAAAAAGATTCGGATGAATTCTCATCGCTAAATCAACCAATAAATAAAATAAATTTATCGTAATAATATATTACACCCGAATAGGGTAGAAAATCTATCTCCGCAATCGGAGGCCAGTTTTAATTTCCATAATGACTGATTTAAAACAAATCGCTAAAAACAAATAAGACAAACTTTAATCAATGATTATTTACAACCTAAATATGAATCGTTTAGAGAATGATATCGTAACTATACTACGAAAAATGATAGAAGAAAAATTTCTGGAATATATTTTGAAGAAAATGAAAAAAGATTTTATGAAGGAAAAGATTTAACATGGTTTAGTAATCATATAGCTAAAAAATTAGAAGATGAATTAGACATGTTAACTAGGAAATGAAAAACTAATTATGGAGAAATAGTTGAATCTATTTATCCTCCTACTGTACCTACAGTATTAGATTTAGATAATAGAAACTCGAACTTTGAGTTAAATGCTTTTAGAAAAACTCTAGAAACAAATGCCACTAAAGACTTTATTGGTATAATAAAACAAATAAATTTTACAAATACTAATATATCTTTAATCTCAAATCACTTAATAAAATTGAAAAATAAAATTGATCAACTTATTTTATCTTTAAATCAAAAAGAAGAAAAGGTAAGTCTCATAATTATCTCTTCAACTCCTGCTATACAGCCACCTCCCAGTCCTAATTTCCTTCTAGGACCATCAACTCAGGATTTTGAAGAATTAATTAAAAATATAAAAGTTACTAAAATTCCAACCTTAAATAAAGATGATCAATTAATAGATCAATCAGAAAATTCTGATAATGATAAAATTAAAATTGAACAAATTGATGATCAATTCCAAGAAAATAATTCAGAATTAGAATTATTTAAAATACATAAATTAAAAGACAATAAATCCTCATCTTCATATTAGACTCGGCAGACAGGTCGATACTACTTATCCTCGGCCTACTTCACTGAGATGTTTTTATGAAGAAGATAATAATAAATACGAAAATGATTATAACCCATCAAATATTTATGATTGAGATATTGACGGCATGGTCGATCGTCAAATACTGATTGTATTACGAAGAATGATGATCTACGACTTCACGACTAGAGTCATAATAATCGAGTCCATCAAATAGTAACCCAGTTAAAATGTGGGTTTACTGGCTTTCTCAAAGGCTGGTGGGATAATTATTTAACTAAACAACAACGAGAAGAATTTTTAAGTCCTACAATAATAGGAAATCCTAATCAAGAAAAATGCTAATGTTGTTTATAAATTAATTATTAATATTTTACAGCATTTTACTGGTATAGTAGCGGATAATGGAGAGCAAATTCGTTCTCTCTTACAAAAATTAAGATGCCCTACTTTGACACATTTTCGTTGGTATAAAGATGTCTTTTTAATCAGAGTAATGTCTCTACCAGAAGCAAATAATATGCACTGGAAGCAAAAATTTATTTAAAGATTACCAAAAGTAAAAAGACAATTACAAGATAATAATATCAAACAAATTCCATATGAAAATCTGACATATGGACAACTTATAAATACATGTGTACAAGAAGGTTTAACCTTATGTACAGATCTCAAATTGAGATATCAAATTAAAAAAAAAAAAAGATTGACAGAAAGAAAGCGATTAGACGACTCTGCATGAATTTACTTACTGATGTTCTAAATTCCAAAAGAAAAAGAAAAATCCTTTCATAAAAAGAAGAAACGATATAAGCGACAACTTTGAAAAATATTATTCGGAGAAAAGACAAAAATTTCTCACAAGAAAAGAATAGAGAAATCGGAGAAATAAAATCTTCTAAATGTGACATAGCTGACGCATTATGCGAATAAATGCATAGTAAAAAGAAAATAAATGAGCTTAACATTGATGAAAATATTAAGAAATCTATTTTCAAAATTATATTAAATTCATCTCCTGAAAATTCAGAGACGTCTAATAATTCGGACGAAATAGAGGACAATTTCTCTTATTCATCAAAATTTGATGAAAATAATTGCACAGAATCTAAAGTACGAATGTAATAATGAAAATTATTACCTATAATTGAAATGAATGACTTATTTACTTTATCTTCTTCTATGAAAGAAGAGATACTTAAAATAGCATCCCAAATTGAAGATGAAAAAACTCGAAATAAAATGCTTAAAATAATTATTGAGTCTAAAGAAGAATCCTCATCTTCTAATACAATTCCTTTTCAAGGATCTTCAATGAAAGAAGTTTTATATAAGACTTTAATTTTAAGCACTGATAGTAGGCACTACTACTATAAATGATTTAAAAAATGAAGTTAATATTTTAAAATGCGAGATAAATATTTTTCGAATAAATCGAAAAAATAAATACTAGATTATTAAAATTAGAATTAAAAAATAATACACTCTTGAAATATCGGTAGAAAAAGATAACAATTTAGAACAATCTTTTTTAAATTCTTTACAAAAAGCTATTATGCATAAATGGTTTATAACCATTACTTCAAATATAAATCGAGAATATATTTTATCTAATCTTACTGCTCTCATTGATAGCGGAGCAGATATGAAGTTTTAAACCTAGATTAGTTATTAATTATAAACCTTTAAATGAAGTTTTAAAATAGATTCAGTATCTTATACCGAATAAAAGAGACTTACTTAATCACTTAAGTAAATCTCTAATATTTTCAAAATTTGATTTAAAATCCGGATACTTACGAATTCGAATCGATGAATCGACAAGTATAAAACGAGCTTTCATTGTTCAGTTTGGTCATTTATGAATTGGAATGTTATGTCGTTTGGTCGAAAAAATGTTCATTCGAATTTCAAAAAGTTATGAATGAAATCTTTAATCAATATTCGATTATATATTAGTATATATTGATGATGTCTTAGTTTTCTACAAACGATGAGAAACATTTTAGACATCTACAGACATTTCAATGGCTTGCAAAAATAATGGGCTAGTAAATTCTACGCACAAAATCAAATTATTTCAAACAGAAATACGATTTTTGAGACAAAATATTGTCCGGAATACAATTCTTCCAATTGAAAGAAGCATAGAATTTTCTTCTAAATTCCCAGATGAAATCACTGATCTTCATCAATTACAGAGATTTCTGGGTTCGCTTAATTATGTAGCAAGTTATTATTAAAATCTTGTTTTAGATGCTATCATTCTTTATAATAGATTAAAGAAACAGCATAATCCATGGACTGAAAATCACACTAAAGCCGTCCAATTAATTAAGCAAAAGGTAAAAATGTTACCTTGCTTACATATTGCAGATTCCTCTCTTCCTAAAATTGTAGAGAATAATGCTTCTAATATTGGCTATGGAGGAATATTAAACCAAAAGGCCTTGAACAATGAACAATTAGTTCATTTTACATCTGGCAAGTGGAATAACACTCAAGAAAAATATTCGACCATTAAAAAGGAAATGCTTTCAGTCGTTAAATGCATTACCAAATTTCAAGATGATTTATTAAATCAAAAATTCTTGTTAATAATTGATTCTAGTTCAATCAAGTATATCTTGTAAAGAGACGTAAAAAATCTTGTCTACTAAACAAATATTTGTCGATTAGCGAGAACGATAATCTTGCTTTGAATTTGATATAGAATATATTCCAGGTAATAATAATTTTTTGTCTGACTTTCTCACTCGTGAATTTTTGCAGGGAGAAAAATAAGGAGAGGTGGATCACCCTTCACCCACATGGAAAAATAATAACCCAAAGGGATGGCCCCACCTTTAGAGGGGGCAGATGGAGGGGTCAACCTAATGTGGCCCCACGAAGATTTATTGATTTAAAACGATATTTATATGGAAGCCCAATGACTACCGCCTCAAAGAACAATCTTCGGATTCTACAAATTCGAAATTACAGAATTCATGCGGAAATCCTTAAAAGAAAAATCGCTGAAATTAATCTGAGGATTATGAAATGAAAGATCCGGAAAATCCAGGAGAGATATCACGAGCACGATTGCTACGTTCGAGAATATCTTGATCGAGAATCATATGAGGCAATCCTCGTTTCATTCTGATGTGTTGAAATTCAACACAATTATAATGAACCTAATAAATATATTGCATATAGCAAGGCGATAATAAATCGCATCTTGCATCATAAAGTTTGGAGTTTGACTCATTTCCAATCTAAACAAATTGAATTTATACATCCAATAACTAAACAAAAGAAAATGTTTCTTTGTAATTATTGGACCTATGTCCAAATGAATCGTGCATTTTTACTCATTAATCCAAGGCATAGTCACTCATGGCTATTTGTGTTAATGCTGAAATCTTAAATAAAGAAATACCAAATTGTTTTTAACATAGTAGGATAAATTTAAAGCCATCAATGAAATTCTTCCGGAATCTATCAACAATCTTTATCCGACATGGTTAAACTCTTCTCCATTAATCGGCAAAATAAAGAATGAATTCTTAGCCGAAAGAATGTGTGAATTATTATTCTTCTACCAAACACAAATTCCTTGGATCTTTGTCTGGAATTTATTTACTCAATCAGACGAGCTCAACAGTAAATGCTTATGGAGAACTTTTTTCATCAAATGGTGATCCATAATCATTATATATAATGAGTAACTCAAATTAATAAAGTCATCGCATCTAATGACAAAAATGTTCAAGAACAAAAAGCTCGGGAATTTTCTTTAAAAGAGATCCATGATCAAATCAAAAAAAAAAATCTCGTGAATCTCCAGATCAAATTAAAAAAA
Source organism: Papilionanthe hookeriana x Papilionanthe teres (assembly GCA_022702705.1). Classification (NCBI taxonomy): domain Eukaryota; kingdom Viridiplantae; phylum Streptophyta; class Magnoliopsida; order Asparagales; family Orchidaceae; genus Papilionanthe; species Papilionanthe hookeriana x Papilionanthe teres. Next base: position 12,446,621 of record CM040434.1, read on the forward strand.
GAATCCAAGAAATTTATTAGAAACAAATGAAAGAATTATTTGAATCAGAAGACGATATGCTAATATCTAATCAAGGATCAAATGAAGACGACGAAAGATGAGAAAGAATGGTGACCCATCTTAGGTCAAAATAATGAAAAAACCAGCATAAATGGACCCCACAAGGGTCACCTCAGAAGAAAATCATGTGATAATAATTGTGGTTGAAACAGTAAGAGTCGGCAGAATAATGAATTAAATAATTATGTTCGGCATAAAATAATTTACTACTTACTTTATGTTACAAGTCAGCAGAATAATGAATAAAATAATCATGGTCGGTGTAATTTAATTTGTTACTTACTTTATGTCATATCAATAGGATATGTTATCTTATCTAATATTTGTAATCCACCCTCGCTTATAAATAAGGGCGTTGTATTCTGTATCAGGTGGAAAAATTTTATGAGAAGCCTTCTGTTATAAAAATAAAAGTCTCTCTTTGGTGTTTACTTCCATTTGACTGCTCTGTAAGTTTTATTATTCTTATTGTTCTTGTTATATATTTCTATTTTGTTTTTAAACCTAAACTTGGTCTCTGTAAGTTTTATTATTCTTATTGTTCTTATTATATATTTCTATTTTGTTTTTAAACCTAAAATTAGTATCAGAGCCATGAGTGGCTAAATCTTATATCTAGAACTCTTCTTCTCTAAATAATTTTAATATGATAATCTAACTTTGTCAGGAGAAGTATATCCTGTATAGTAAAGTCGGGTGTTGTTAGACAACTTAATATCCTTGACTGACATACAGAATATACCGAATTTGACCTTCTAGTCTGATAATATTATCGATCTAAGCTAAATTTAATCCAATGGCCATCGTCGCATGTGGGCGTTTTTATGTCCGGGATGGACGCTTTGTTGCCTGGTTCTTGTTGACTCGGCCTGTTTGGATTAAAATTTAGTAGAACGATAATATTTTCATCTAGTTGTTGATTGGTTACCATATTAAACTTATTTAAGGAAAAAGAAGTTCTAGATGTTGATCTGATTGTCTTTTATGAGTACTGCATTTCGATATAATAGTACCAACATATCTACAAAATTACGAAGAAATCAATCTAGAAATAATAATATTAAAAATGCAGAATTACAAGAATATCTTGTAAACGAAGATCTAAATAAATGGACTATTCCAAAAATAAAAAAAAACTTAATTTATAAAATTGGAACTTTTTATTTTAAAGGAAAATCTTCGATAAAAACCGTTGAACAATCGTTAACAACAAATGAACAAGAAAAGACAATTTCTCTCTTAAATCAAGAAGATCTAAATCGTTATTTAAAAAATTATAAATTATTCACATTGGTTTAATTCAAGTAGCATTTAAACCTCTTACTCTACGAGGATTAAACGCTTCAATTCTAGCTTGCTTAAGAGATGCAAGATGCCTAAATTGGGCACAATCGTTAATGGGGGTTATGGAAACTAGCCTATGCCATGAGCTAGTCTTCGTTAACACTTTCCCAAATTTAAGTGTCACTCACAGACATAAATCTCTTTGAAGCAGCTAAAATCCAAATTAAATTACATGAATATGAATTTTTACCTAGATCTGAAATAATAGCAATAATCTATCGAATTCATTTTAAAGTTATGAACACTTTATGTCCAATTATTAAAAATAACATGAGACCGACAGATAGATCTACAATTGTAGAAACTAATTTACTAGCTTCTAATATAATTACTTAATAGGATTATAAAATGGAATGAAGTAAGTTTTTACGAATCATGACAATTACTGATCGCTACTAATCATCAATCCTGTAATAAATCAATATGTTGAACAAGTTAGTCAAGATTCTAATGGCGATGTAGTAATAAGATTTAATTCGAGAAGATTCATCACTCTTCCACGAATATCTTATCCTTCTTCAAATATATCTCAAAATAATTCAGATGAATTCTCAGCGCTAAATCAACCAATAAATAGAATAAATTTATCGAGTAATAATTTATTACACCCGAATAGGATAGAAAACCTATCTCCGCAATCAGGGGCCAGTTTTAATTTCCATAATGACTGATTTAAAAAAATCGCTAAAAAACAAATAAGAAAAACTTTAATCAATAATTATCTACAACCTAAATATGAATCGTATAGAGAATGGTATCGTAACTATACTACGGAAAATGATAGAAGAAAAATTTTTGGAATATAATTTGAAGAAAATGAAAAAGATTTTATGAAGGAAAAGATTTTCTTTCATTTTTAACATGGTTTAATAATCATATAGCTAAAAAATTAGAAGATGAATTAGACATGTTAACTAGGAAATGAAAAACTAATTCTGGAGAAATAGTTGAATTTATTTATCCTCCTACTGTTCCTACAGTATTGGATTTAGATAATAGAAACCCGAATTTTGAGTTAAATGCTTTTGGAAAAACTCTACAAACAAATGTCACTAAAGACTTTATTGATATAATAAAACAAATAAATTTTACAAATACTAATATATCTTTAATCTCAAATCACTTAATAAAATTGAAAAATAAAATTGATCAACTTATTTTATCTTTAAATCAAAAAGAAGAAAAAGAAAGTCCCATAATTATCTCTTCAGCTCCTGCTATACAGCTATCTCCCAGTCCTAATTTCTATCTAGAACCATTAACTCTTGAAGAATTAATTAAAAATATAAAAGGTACTAAAATTACAACCTTAAATAAAAATGATCAATTAACAGATCAATGAGAAAATTCTGATAATGACAAAATTAAAATTGAACAAATTGAGGATCAATTCCAAGAAAATAATTCAGAATTAGAATTATTTAAAATACATAAATTAAAAGGCAATAAAGCATTATCTTCTTTCCAGACTCGGTAGACAGGTCGATACTACTATCCTCGACCTACTCCTGCAGATGTTCTTTATGAAGAAGATAATAATAAATACCAAAATGATTATAACTCATCAAATATTTATGAATGAGACATTGATGGCATGACTGATCGTCAAATACAAATTGTATGACAAAGAATGATGATCTACGCTTCTTCAGCCTAGAATCATAATAATCGAGCCCATCAAATAGTAACCCAGTTAACATGTGGGTTTACTGGCATTCTCAAAGGCTGGTGGGATAATTATTTAACTAAACAACAACGAGAAGAATTTTTAAATCCTACAATAATAGAAAATCCTAATCAAGAAAAATGCTAATATTTATAAATTAATTATTAATATTTTACAGCATTTTACTGGTATAGTAGCGGATAATGGAGAGAAAATTCGTTCTCTCTTACAAAAATTAAGATGCCCTACTTTGACACATTTTCGTTGGTATAAAGATGTCTTTTTAATCAGAGTAATGTCTCTACCAGTGCAAATAGTACGCACTAGAAGCAAAAATTTATTTAAGGATTATCAAATCTTTTTGCTGACAAAGTAAAAAAACAATTACAAGATAATAATATCAAACGAATTTCATATGAAAATCTGACATATGGACAACTTATAAATACATGTGTGCAAGATGGTTTAGTCGCATGTACAGATCTCAAATTAAAATATCAAATTAAAAAAAAAAATTGACAGAAAGAAAGCAATTAAGCGATTTCTGTGAACAATTTGCTTGCAATGTTCCTAAATTTCTAAAAGAAAAAGAAAAATCCTTCTAGAAAAAGAAGAAACATTATAAGCGACACTCTGAAAAATATTATTCAGAGAAAAGGCCAAAAATTTCTCACAAGAAAAAAAATAGAAAAATAAAATGCTACAAATGTGACAAAACTGGTCACTATGCAAATAAATGCATAATAAAAAAGAAAATAAATGAGTTTAATATTGATGAAAATATTAAACAATCTATTTTCAAAATTATATTAAATTCATCTGCTGAAAATTCAGAGACGTCTGACAATTCGGACAAAATAGAGGACAATTTCTCTTATTCATCAGAATTTAATGAAAATAATCGCACATAATCTAAGTACAAATGTAATAATGAAAATTATTACAAATCTATAATTGAAATGAATGACTTATTTGCTTTATCTTCTTCTATGAAAGAGGAGATACTTAAAATAGCATCCAAAATTAAAGATGAAAAAACTCGAAATAAAATGCTTAAAATAATTATCGAGTCTAAAGAAGAATCCGCATCTTCTAATACAATTCCTTTTCAAGAATATTCAATGAAAAAAGCTTTAAACAAAGCTTTAATTTTAAGCACTGATAGTAGACTTACTACTATAAATGATTTAAAAAATGAAGTTAATATTTTTCGAAAAAATTAAGAAAAAATAAATACTGGATTATTAAAATTAGAATTAAAAAATAATATACCTACTGAAATATCAGTAGAAAAAGATAACAATTTAGAACAATCTTTTTTAAATTCTTTACAAAAAGATATTATGCATAAATGATTTATAACCATTACTTTAAATATAAATCGAGAATATACTTCATCTAATCTTACTGCTCTTGTTGATAGCGGAGTAGATATGAATTGTATTCAAGAAGGAATTATACCTTCAAAATATTTTGAAAAAACTACGCAATAGCTAACTTCTGCGTCTGGAAATAAGATGAAAATTAAATATAACATTTCTTTTGCTAATATTTGCATAAATACCCCATTTTTATTGGTTAAAAATTTAACTCAACATATTATTTTAGGAACTCCATTTCTTTATAAAATTATGCCAATTAATAAAATTGATAATACTGGCATATATTCTAATAAGTTTGGAAAAACAATAATTTTTTAATTCATTACTAATCCTATAGAAATTATTTTAAATGAAATAAATAAATTTAAGTTAAAACAAAATCAAATTAATATTTTACAAGAAGAAATTACTTTGTTATCTATAGAAGAGAAATTAAAAAATAATTTCATAAAAGAAAAATTTCTAATTTACTTAAAAATATGTTAAGAGAAATTTGTGGTGAAAATCTAGCTGCTTTTTGGGATAGAAAGAAGCATTATATTGCTTTACCATATATCGATAATTTCGATGAAAGAAATATCAAGACAAAGGCACGACCTTGTCAAATGAATCAAGAATATTTAAAAATTTGTAAAGAAGAAATTAATGAACTTCTTAATAGAAAATTGATTAGAAAATCTAGCTCTCCTTGGAGCTGTACTGCATTCTATGTTATGAATAATGCAGAAAAAGAAAGGAATAAACCTAGATTAGTTATTAATTATAAACCTTTAAATGAAGTTTTAAAATGGATTCAGTATCCTATACCGAATAAAAGAGACTTAATCGCTTAAGTAAATCTCTAATATTTTCAAAATTTGATTTAAAATCTGGATACTGTCAAATTCAAATCAGTGAATTTGACAAGTATAAAACGACTTTCTTGTTCAGTTTGGTCATTTTTAATGGAATATTATGTCGTTTAGTCTAAAAAACGTTCATTCGAATTTGAAAAATTATGAATGAAATCTTTAATCAATATTACGATTATATATTAGTATATATTGATGTATGTACGATTTCTCTAAAACAATAGAGGAACGTTTAAACATCTACGGACATTTGATAGCACATCGAAAATAATGAATTTAAGTAATCTCAGCAACCAAAATTAAATTATTTCAAACAGAAATACGATTTTTGGGACATAATATTGTCGGAATACAATTATTTCAATCGAAAGAAGCATTGAATTTGCTTCTAAATTCTCAGATGAAATCACTGATCTCCGTCAATTACCGAGATTTCTGGGTTCGCTTAATTATGTAGCATCTTATTATAAAAATCTTGCTTTAGATGCTGTCATTCTTTATAATAGATTAAAGAAACAGCATAATTCATGGACTGAAAATCACACTAAAGCCGTCCAATTCATTAAGCAAAAGGTAAAAAAGTTACCTTGCTTACATATTGCAGATTCGTCTCTTCCTAAAATTGTAGAGACTGATGCTTCTAATATTGGCTATGGAAGAACATTAAACCAAAAGACCTTGAATAATGAACAATTAGTTCGTTTTACATCTGGCAAGTGGAATACCACTCAAAAAAAATATTCGACCATTAAAAAAGAAATGCATTCGGTCGTTAAATGCATTACAAAATTTTAAGATGATTTATTAAATCAAAAATTTTTGTTAAAAATTGATTGTAGTTCAATCAAGTATATACTGCAAAGAGACGTAAAAAATCTTGTCTCTAAACAAATATTTGTCAATTGGCAAGTACAGTTATCTTGCTTTGAATTTGATATAGAATATATTCCAGGTAATAATAATTCTTTGCTTGAATTTCTCACTAGTGAATTTTTACAGGGAAAAAAACAAGGAGGGGTGGATCACCCCTCACCCACATGGAAAAATAATACCCCAAAGGGGTGGCCCCACCTTTAGAGTGGGGAGAGGGAGGGGTCAACCTAATGTGGCCCCACGAAGATTTATTAAATTAAAGCAAGGGAAACCCAATGGCTACCACCTCAAAAGAACAATCTTTGAATTTACAAATTCAAGAAATCATAGAATTCATGCAGAAATCCTCAAAAGAGAAAATTCTTAAAATTAATATAGAGGATTATGAAATTAATGATCCCTAGAAAATCCAGAAGAGATATCTGGGCAAAATTGTCTACGTTCAAGAATATCTTGATCGAGAATCATATGAGGCAATCCTCGTTTCATTACTGATGTGTTGAAATTCAAGCATGATTATAATGAACCTAATAAATCTATTGCATATAGCAAGGCGATAATAATCACATCTTGCATCACAAAGATTGAGGTTTGACTCATTTCCAATCTAAATAGATTGAATTTATACATCCAATAACTAAACAAAAGAAAATGTTTATTTGCAATTATTGGACCTATGTCCAAGTCATGAATCGTGAATTTTTACTCATTAATCCAAGACAGTTACTCCTGGCTATTTGTGTTAATGCCTGAAATCTTAAATAAAAAAATACCAAATTGGTTTTTAACGTGGTGGGATAAATTTGGAGCCACCAATGAAAGTCTTCCGGAATCTATCAACAATCTTTATCCGGCATGGGTAAACTCTTCTCCCTTAATCTGCAAAATAAAGAATGAATTCTTAGCCGAAGGAATGTGCGAATTATTATTCTTCTGCCAAGCACAAATTCCTTGGATCTTTGCCTGGAATTTATGTACTCAATCAGACGAGCTCAACAGTAAATGCTTATGGAGAACTTTCTTCATCAAATGGTGGTCCGCAATCATTATAGATGACAATGTAACTCAAATTAATAAAGTCATCGCATCTAATGGCAAAAATGTTCAAGAACAAAAAGCTCGGGAATTTTCTTTAAAAGAGATTCATGATCAAATCAAAAGAAAATATCCTCGTGAATCTCCAGATCAAATTAAAAAAAGAATCCAAAAATTTTATCAGAAACAAATGAAAGAATTATTTGAATCGGAAAATGATATGCCAATATCCAATCAAGAATCAGATGAAGACGAATAAAGATGGGAAAGAATGGTGACCCACCTTGGGCAAAATAATGAAAAAGCCAGCATAAATAGACCCCACAAGAGTCACCTCAGAAGAAAATCTAGTGATAATAATGATGGTTGAAACATTAAGAGTTGGCAGAATAATGAATTAAATAATTATGGTCGGCATAAAATAATTTGTTGCTTGCTTTATGTCACAAGTCGGCAGAATAATGAATTAAATAATTATGGTCGGCATAAAATAATTTGTTATTTGCTTTATGTCACAAGTCGGCAGAATAATGCATAAAATAATACTGGTCGGTGTAATTTAATTTGTTACTTACTTTATGTCATATCAATAGGATATGTTATCTTATCTGAAGTTTGTAATCTACACTCGCTTATAAATAAGGGCGTTGTATTCTGTATCAGGTGAAAAATTGTATGAGAAACCTTTTGTTATAAAAAAAAGTCTCTCTTTGGTGTTTACTTCCATTTGGCTGCTTTGTAAGTTTTATTATTCTTATTGTTTTTATTATATATTTCTATTTTTTTTAACCTAAAATTGTAGTGCTTACTTCCATTTAGCTCTGATACTAAATAATAAATCTTACAAAGTAGACAAATGGAAGTAAACACCAAAGAGAGACTTTTATTTTTTAACAGAAGACTTCTCATAAAATTTTTTACCTGATACAGAATACAACGCTCTTATTTATAAGCGAGGGTGGATTACAAACTTCAGATAAGATAACATATCTTATTGATATGACATAAAGTAAATAGCAAATTAAATTACACCGACCAGAATTATTTTATTCATTATACTGCCGACTTGTGACATAAAGCAAACAGTAAATTATTTTATGCCGACCATAATTATTTAATTCATTATTCTGTCGAATGTTACTGTTTCAACCACCATTATTATCACCTGATTTTCTTCTGAGGTGACCCTTATGGGGTTCATTTATGCTGACTTTTTCATTATTTTGACCCAAGGTGGGTCACCATTCTTTCCCATCTTTCTTCGTCTTCATCTGATCCTTGATTGGATATTGGCATATCGTCTTCTGATTCAAATAATTCTTTCATTTGTTTCTGATAAATTTCTTGGATTCTTTTTTTAATTTGATCTGGAGATTCACGAGGATATTTTCTTTTGATTTGATCATGAATCTCTTCTAAAGAAAATTTCTGGGCTTTTTGTTATTGAATATTTTTGTCATTAGATGTGATGACTTTATTAATTTGAGTCACCTTGTCATCTATAATGATTGCGAACCACTATTTGATGAAGAAAGTTATTCATAAGCATTTACTGTTGAGCTCTTCCGATTGAATACATAAATTCCAGGCAAAGATCGAAGGAATTTGTGTTGGCAGAAGAATAATAATTCGCACATTCCTTCGGCTAAGAATTCATTCTTTATTTTGTCGATTAATGGAAAAGAGTTTACCAATGTCGGATAAAGATTGTTGATAGATTTCGGAAGAATTTCATTGGTGGCTCTAAATTTATTCCACCATGTTAAAAACTAATTTGGTATTTCTTTATTTATGATTTTAGGCATTAACACATAGCCAGGAGTGGCTATGCCTAGAAATAACGAGTAAAAATGTATGATTCATGGCTTGGAATAGGTCCAATAATTGCAAAGAAACATTTTCTTTTGTTTAGTTATTAGATGTATAAATTCAATCAGTTTAGATTGAAAATAAGTCAAACCCCAATCTTTGTGATGCAAGATGCGATTTATTGTCGTTTTCTTATATGCGATAGATTTATTAGGTTCATTATAATTGTCTTGAATTTCAACACATTGTAATGAAATGAAGATTGTCTCATATGATTCTCGATCAGTATTGACGTAGCATGCGAGATATCTCTCATCGATTTTCATGATCATTGATTCATGTCATCAGATTAATTTCAAGGATTTTCTCTTTTGAGGATTTCTGCATGAATTTTGTGATTTCTTGAATTTGTAAATCCGAAGATTGTTCGTTTGAGGTGGTAGCCAATGGGCTTCCATATAAATATTGCTTTAAATCAATAAATCTTCGTGGGGCTATATTAGGTTGACCCCTCCCTCTCCCCCTTCTAAAGGTGGGGCCACTTTGGGGTATTATTTTTCCACGTGGGTGAGCGGTGATCCACCCCTCCTTGTTTTTCTCCCTGCAAAAATTCACGAGTGAGAAAGTTAGATGAAAATTATTATTACCGAAATATATTATATATCAAATTAAAGCAAGATAATTGTGTTTGCCGATTAATGAAATATTAATTTAGAGACAAGATTTTTACGTCTATTGCAGTATATACTTGATTGAACTACAATCAATTCTTAACAATAATTTTTGATTTAATAAATTATCTTGAAATTTGGTAATGCATTTAACGACCGAATACATTTTTTTTAATGGTCGAATATTTTTCTTGAGTGGTATTCCACTTGCCAGATGTAAAACGAACTAATTGTTCATTATTCAAGGTCATTTGTTTTAATATTCCTCCATATCCAATATTAGAAGCATCGATCTACAATTTTAGGAAGAGACAATCTGCAATATGTAGTGAGCGTAACGTTTTTACATTTGCTTAATTAATTGGACGACTTTAGTGTGATTTTCGATCATGATTATCGCTTTAATCTATTATAAAGAATGACAGTATCTAAAGCAAGATTTTTATAATAATCTGCTACATAATTAAGCGAATCCAGAAATCTCTGTAATTGATGGAGATCAGTGATTTCATTTGAGAATTTAGAAGCAAATTTTATGCTTCTTTCGATTGGAATAATTGTATTTCGGACAATATTATGTCCCAAAAATCGTATTTCTCTTTGAAATAATTTGATTTTGGGCGCAAAGATTATTAGCCCATTATTTTTGACAAGTCATTGAAATGTCAGTAGATGTCTAAAATGTTTATCTATTGTTTTAGAGAAAACTAGTACATCATCAATATATACTAATATATAATCGAATATGGATTAAAGATTTCATTCATAATTTTTGAAAATCGGAATGAACATTTTTAGACTAAACGGCATAACATTTCATTCATAATGACCAAACGGAACAGTAAAAGCCGTTTTATACTTATCAGATTCACTAATTTGAATTTGTCAGTATCCAAATTTTAAATCAAATTTTGAAAATATTAGAGATTTACTTAAGCGATTAAGTAAGTCACTTTTATTCGGTATAGGATACCGAATCCATTTTAAAACTTCATTTAAAGGTTTATAATTAATAACTAATCTGGGTTTATTTCTTTCTTTTTCTGCATTATTTATAACATAGAATGCAGTACAGCTCCAAGGGGAGCTAGATTTTCTAATTAATTTCCTATTAAGGAGTTCATTAATTTCTTCTTTACAAATTGTTAAATATTCTTGATTCATTTGACAAGGTCATGCCTTTGTCTTGATATTTCTTTCATCGAAATTATCGAAATATGGTAAAGCAATACAGTACTTCTTTCTAACTCAAAAAACAGCTGGATTTTCACCATAAATTTCTCTTAACATATTTTTAAGTAAAGTAGAAATTTTTTCTTTTATGAAATTATTTTTCAATTTCTCTTCTATAGATAACAAAGTAATTTCTTCTTGTAAAAAATTAATTTGATTTTGTTTTAACTTAAATTTATTTATTTCATTTAAAATAATTTCTGTAAGATTAGTAATGAAGTCAAAATTTATTGTTTTTCCGAACTTATTAGAATATATGTCAGTATTATCAATTTTATTAATTTGCATAATTTTATAAAGAAATGGATTTCCTAAAATAATATGTTGAGTTAAATTTTTAACCAATAAAAATGGGGTATTTATGCAAATATTATTTTTGTAAATATTAGCAGAAGAAATTTTATATTTAATTTTCGATCTTATTTCCAGTACGTAAAGTTAGCTGCTGCGTAGTTTTTTCAAAATATTTAGATGGTATAATTCATTCTTGAATACAATTCATATCTACTCCGCTATTAATAAGAGCAGTAAGATTAGATAAAGTATATTCTTGATTTATATTTAAAGTAATGGTTATAAACTATTTATGCATAATATCTTTTTGTAAAGAATTTAAAAAAGATTGTTCTAAATTGTTATTTTTTTTATTGATAATTCAGTAGGTGTATTATTTTTTAATTCTAATTCTAATAATCTAGTATTTTTTTTATTGATTTTTTCGAAAAATATTTATCTCTGATTTTAAAATATTAACTTCATTTTTTAAATCATTTATAGTACTAGGTCTACTATCAGTGCTTAAAATTAAAGCCTTATTTAAAGCTTCTTTCATTGAATATCCTTGAAAAGGAATTGTATTAGAAGATGAGGATTCTTCTTTAGATTCGATAAAAGCCTTATTAAAGCTTATTTCAGTGAATATCCTTGAAAAAAAATTGTATTAGAAGACGAGGATTCTTCTTTAGACTCGATAATTATTTTAAGCATTTTATTTCGAGTTTTTTCATCTTCAATTTGGAATGCTATTTTAAATATCTCATCTTTCATAGAAGAAGATAAAGTAAATAAGTCATTCATATCAATTATAGATTTGTAATAATTTTCATTATTACATTTGTACTTAGATTTTGTGCAATTATTTTCATCAAATTTTGATAAATAAGAGGAATTGTTCTCTATTTCGTCCGAATTGTCAGACGTCTCTGAATTTTCAGGAGATGAATTTAATATAATTTTGAAAATAGATTGCTTAATATTTTCATCAATATTAAGCTCATTTATTTTCTTTTTTACTATGCATTTATTTGCATAGTGGTCGGTTCTACGAATTTGTAGTATTTTATTTCTTCGATTTCTAATCTTTTTCTTGTGAGAAATTTTTGGCGCTTTTATCCGAATAATATTTTGAGTGTCGCTATAATGTTTCGCTTTTATGAAAAGATTTTTACTTTTATTCTGAAAATTTAGGAATATCGTAGAATGTTCGAAAAGCTTGTTTTCTCATCGATTTTCTTTTAATTTGATATACGATTTGAGATCGTACTTAAGTCTTCGTATACGTATTTATAAGTTGTTCATATTGATTTTCATATGAATTCGTTTAATATTATTATCTTGTAATTGTATTTCTTTGTCACAAAAGATTTGTATCCTTAAATAAATTTCTTGTCAGTCTATTCGTACGTAGACATGCTATGATTAAAAAGTCCTGTACAACGAAAAATGTCGAAGTAGGCATCTTAATTTATGTAAAGCGAATTTACTCTATTATCAATCTAATCGTAAAATGTTGTAAAATATTAATAATCAATTTATAAACAATCGATCTTCGATTGAATATCTGTTATTTTAGTAAATAATTCTTGTCGTTGTTTAGTTAAATAATTATCCCACGGCCTTTGAGAATGCCGAGTAAACCTACATGTTAACTCGAGTTACTATTTGATGGGCTCGATTATTATGACTCTAGGCTGCAGAAGCATAGATCATCATTCTTTGTAATACAATTTGTATTTGACGATCAGTCATGCCGTCAATATCCCATTCATAAATATTTGATGGGTTATAATCATTTTGGTATTTATTATTATCTTCTTCATAAAGAACATCTGCAGGAGTAGGTCGATGATAGTAGTATCGACTTGTCTGTCGAGTCTGATATGAATATGAGGCTTTATTACCTTTTAATTTATGTATTTTAAATAATTCTAATTCTGAATTATTTTCTTGGAATTGATCCTCAATTAGTTCAATTTTAATTTTATCATTATCATAATTTTCTGATTGATCTGTTAATTGATCATCTTTATTTAAGGTTGTAATTTTAGTATCTTTTATAGTTTTAATTAATTCTTCAAAATCCTGAGTTAATGGTCCTAGATAGAAATTAGGAATGGGAGGTAGCTGTATATCAGGAGCTGAAGAGATAATTATGGGACTTACCTTTTCTTCTTTTTGATTTAAAGATAAAATAAGTTGATCAATTTTATTTTCCAATTTTATTAAGTGATTTGAGATTAAAGATATATTAGTATTTGTAAAATTTATTTGTTTTATTATATCAATAAAGTCTTTAGTAGCATTTGTTTCTAAAGTTTTTTCAAAAGCATTTAACTCAAAATTCGGGTTTCTATTATCTAAATCAAATACTGTAGGAACAGTAGGAGGATAAATAGATTCAACTATTTCTCCAGTAGCATGTCTAATTCATCTTCTAATTTTTTAGCTATATGATTACTAAACCATGTTAAATCTTTTCCTTCATAAAATCTTTTTTCATTTTCTTCAAAATATATTCCAGAAATTTTTTTTTCTATCGTTTTCCGTAGTATAGTTATGATACCATTCTCTAAACGATTCATATTTAAGTTTGTAGATAATCATTGATTAAAGTTTGTCTTATTTGTTTTTTAGCGATTTGTTTTAAATCAGTCATTATGAAAATTAAAACTGGCCTCCGATTGCGGAGATAGGTTTTCTACCCTATTCGGGTGTAATAAATTATTACTCGATAAATTTATTCTATTTATTGGTTGATTTAGCGCTGAGAATTCATCTGAATCATTTTGAGATATATTTGAAGGATAAGATATTCGTGGAAGAGTGATGGATCTTCTCGAATTAAATCTTATTACTACATCGCCATTAGAATCTTGACTAACTTGTTCAACATCTTGATTTATTACAGGATGAGGATTAGTAGCAGTCTGTAATTGTCATGATTCAGGGAAACTTACTCCATTCCATTTTATAGTCCTATTAGTAGCTATATTAGAAGCTAGTAAATTAGTTTCTACAATTGTAGATCTATCTGTCGGTCTCATATTATTTTTAATATTTGGACATAAAGTGTTCATAACTTTAAAATGAATTCGATAGATTATTGCTATTGTTTCAGATCCAGGTAAAAATTCATATCCATGTAATTTAATTTGGATTTTAGCTTCTTCAAAGAGATTTGTCTGTGAGTGACAGACTTAAATTTGGAAAAGTGTTAAAGAAGACTAGTCCATGACATAGGCTAGTTTCCATAACCCCCATTAACGATTGTGCCCAATTTAGGCATCTTGCATCTCTTAAGCAAGATAGAATTGAAGCGTTTAATCCTCGTAGAGTAAGAGGTTTAAATGCTACTTGAATTAAGCCAATGTGAATATATTTATAATTTTCTAAATAACTATTTAGATCTTGATTTAAGAGAGAAATTGTCTTTTCTTGTTCATCTGATGTTAACGATTGTTCAACGGTTTTTATCGAAGATTTTCCTTTAAAATCAAAAGTTCCAATTTTATAAATTAAGGTTTTTTTTATTTTTTGAATAGTCCATTTATTTAGATTTTCGTCGTTTACAGGATATTCTTGTAATTATGCATTTTTAATATTATTATTTCTAGATTGATTTTTTCGTAATTTTATAGATATGTTGGTACTATTATATCGAAATGAAGTACTCATAAAAGACAATCAGATCAACATCTAGAACTTCTTTTTCCCTAAATAAGTTTAATATGGTAACCTATCAATAGCTAGATGAAAATATTATCGTTCTACTAAATGTTAATCCAAACAGGCCGAGTCAACAAGAACCAGGCAACAAAGCGTCCATCCCTGACATAAAAACGCCCACATGCGACGATGACCATTGGATTAAATTTAGGTTAGATCGATAATATTATCAGACCAGAAGGTCAAATTCGATATATTCTGTATGCCAGTCAAGGATATTAAGTTGCCTAACAATATCCGACTTTACTATACAGGATATACTTCTCCTGACAAAGTTAGATTATCATATTAAAATTATTTAGAGAAGAAGAGTTCTAGATATAAGATTTAGCCACTCATGGCTCTCATACCGATTTCAATTCTAGATTTTAAAATTAAATTGCAAGTTCTCTAGTCCAGAATATTAAGTGTGTAGCTTTCCACAGTAAATAAAATATGCCCTTTAAATTACTACCAAGTAAAGCATTATATTAGCAATTGTGAAATGTTATAAATAAATGATTACTATATTAGTTAATGCAAATGTTTCTGGTGATTATTACGGCATAACAATATAAACCAAAGATATTACTGAAGACTGCAAAAGTGGCATCATGCAGAGGAACAAGACTTTAGAGCAGACATGGAATCAAACATTAAACATCCGAAATTAAATGTTATACCTGAAGACCAGCATGACCATCGTCTACCGCATTGATAGCAGATTTCAGAACCCTTATGCTGGTTGGGCTGTTTCTTAGGATTTCCCTGCACCATTTCACTGTCTCCAGCTCCAGATTCTCAAGCTGTAGTATAGACAACTAAACAGTGTTGAGGTAGTGTTCTTAGGTTTCCATAAATCAAAACAATGTTAGGAATCAGCAGGTAATAAATGTTTTCTTCTCTATACTTTGTTCCGTTGGAAAAAAATATAGAAAAAATTTTTTTTCCTGGTAAGGATCTAAGAAAATAGATACATTCAGCTTGATGACCACAACTAGCAAACATGCAAGAAAATAAAGATATGCACGAAGAGCATTTTGATAGGTAAGACCAGATAGAAAGGCTAAAACAACAATGGAGTCAAAGCAAAATATATATTTATATATACCTGAACTACAGCATTGATAAGTCCCATCTTTTCCGCTTCATAAGCATTGTAAAAGCGTGACAAGAACCACATTTCTTTTGCTTTCTTAGGCCCTACCTGTTTCCATGTGCCCATGATCGAACAATATGGGAGATCAATATATAAAGACAAACTTACAGAAGTAGCCATTTCAGTAGATAATCCCTAGTAAGTCGGTTCAAAGAACATGAGTTAAGATTTAATGTTTATCATTCTTCCTAAAATAAATATTACTAGCATCTTCCTGAAATAAATATTTTCCACTTCTTTCTTTATTCAAAATGAAATTGATTTTATTTTTTATTTGTTTTGAAGTGATTTAATAGAAAATATTGTATTCATAGCTGTTTTCGCGCGGCAATTTAGATTTCCTCATATAAAAGGTTACAGAACTGTTCTGGATGCCAAGTCAAATTAATGAGAATAATAATTGCTCAAATTTATCTTTTATCCTTAACAATTTAGTTTCATTTACCAGCGTGGCCCATCAGATTAAAGTATTTGGTTTTGTCATCTTCAAATTATAACTAATGCATAAGCTTTTTGTTTGAAATAGTACGCATTGAGCATGGAGTTTTATTTAAAATTATTTTCCTCCACTATTTATAAATTAGATGAGAGCCTCTACTCTGGATAATTTTGATTCTAAGGAACTGGTGTCGTCAAAAGTTATTTACATGAACTTTAGGTTACAGTAGAAGCACGAAATTTTTTTTTATATTTGGCTTCATTTGGATTCCAAATTTCTACCACTTATCTTGTGAAAATGATCTTTGAGTTATGTAAAAGAAAATAAAGGAAGATTTACATGCTTATCACTTAATTCTTTTGTATTTACATATCTAACACCTTAACTTCAACTTTTACATATATGCCATCATATAGGAAAAGTAAAATATTTTATGTGGTAAGAAAGATTTTGGTAGTCTAAACGTAAGAAGTCAAGTTTAGGTGTTAGATATGTAAATACAGTGGAATTGGGTGGTACAATGCCCCAAAAATAAAAAAATAAAATAAATTAAACATTCTACACATTTATCATTGCAATAGTTTCACAAGCATAATAACAGACTTAATGAACAGATGTTATTTTTATGGGAGACTATAATAATTGATAAAAGCACAACCAAAAGCATAGTTTCAAGATAATAATATCAATTATTATCTAAATAATATAAACTAGCTCCCCCGTGCATCACACTGACTAGAATCTAAGCTTACCAAGCGAGACAAGATGGAAGAACCATAGCCAGCATCAAAACTGCCCACCTGCAAGCAAAAAAATATTGAACCAAAGTCGGGTTACATTACCCTACTGTTTCAGATCATTGAAGAAGAAAATAAACTAAATTTAAAAGCTTTGGCATGTTTCCAGCATTTTGTAAACAAATGAAACTCAAAATCATTATCCCCAAAATAAATAAATAATTAGGGCCAGAATTAGATAGCTAAACTTATACCGCACTAGAAGGAATCACATGATCAACTCACTCTAATATTAAAATGAGAAATTAAAGTTTTACTCAAGCCAAAAAGTTTGAATTATATGCCTTGACCACCATTTTAGACTCCTCAGAACCTAAGCTAATAGATAGATTAGCAAATATTCAGGGTCTGTTTGGTTCGGCTGCAGCTTCTCAGCTTTGATATGATTGCCTATTCTGTCCAGTGAAGCAATCTGCGGGAAGTTAGTCTGTCTGCATTTAGTTGCGGCTTGTGGAAAACAATTACGGTGAAAAATGACTCGCATCACTTCGTTTATGAAAACTGTTTGAAACTTTTTTTCTTTGCTCAAGATTTTGCTCGGATCTGAAAGAAACCTGAAGTATAACACAAACAGAAATAAAAATGGAATTGTGTACATGCAGTAATTATTGTTCGTGAGTTTTTAGGAAAGATCCTGACAGTGAGTATGCAGAAAATGTGATTCTTACGAGCTCAATTTTAAAGTGAAGCAGGAATCTGTTTTAGGGAATACAATCATAATCGGAAGCATAATATCATTCTAACATTTTCAACAAAAAATTTCAGCATGAGTTGAACCTGTTAGAACTGATCCAAAGGAGGTAGTTCATATGATTAATAAGAGATTTCAAGACAGAAATAGCTGATGGCAAGCTTGGGAAGTGATTTCTATGCAGGTGGAACTGATTCTCCGAGTGTCAACCATCTTCATTCTCTCAACCTAACTCTTCTCGAGAACGCACCCAGATGCCCTCATAAATTCCTTCTCCGCCAGCTCCAGCTCGTACGCGGGTGTCGTCGTTGACAGAAGAGATTTGGCGAGAGGGATGTGTTTCGCGAGGGTGAAGGAGCAAAACGAAACAGGGAGGGCGAGGGCAAGCGAGGGACTTCCTTACCTAACGCGAGGTGCGAAGGCCGGGCCGCGGGGTTTATCCCGCGGCCGGCCTCGCTAAACTTCGCGGCACGTTGCCACGAAGTCTTCTCCCAAACAAGCTTCGCGGCGAAATTTCGCGGCACTTCTGCCATGCCGCGGGCGAAAAAGTGGAACCAAACGGGCCCTCAATCTTAATTGATAGCAAGACTATTCCCCAAAGGATTCCCATTTTAGTTTAAGTTTCATTAATAACTGAAACCAACCTTTAAAACTCAAATCATGCACCCATTAAAATATGCAAACAAAATACACACAATAGGCTCATCCACAAATCCGCAAACAATATAATATCCCAAATTACAAGTCACACATTAAAAAATAAGGATAAGGGCAAAATATTTACTCTCGCACAATTAGGCATACTAACTATCATCAGGCATACAAACTATCATCAATTAATTAAGTAAACATAAAATGCATGAAGTATGAATGCCACTAGTTTTAATAATGCTGAAGAAGACAGTTCCATTTGAAAACCATGAATTAGAAATTAGAAGATGTTAATCTTTGCTTTCACCTTATTAATAGCTGATCAAAATCTCTCATATCCACTAAATTTTGATTAGTAATATGGAAGAATAAATGAATACTATTCACCTTAATCTACACGATTGGAGTTAGAATGAAATAAAATTTTGTAATTAACTAACTAGAAATAAATACCGCTAAAAAAATAATTAACAAAAAATATGTTACAAAAATAACTACAATTCTAAGAAGTTTGCTAAAAAAATCAGACCATATTTTATTAAACTTAACAGCAGTTATTTGAAAGCTGCAGCCTCAAAGTTTGAAATAAATTGGAAGAAAAATGATTGGAAAATCTCCTGCCCATAACAATCTTAAAAAAACCCTCATCTTGTCAAATTTTACCAAGTTACCAATTAAGTCAATGCATGCACACATTGAATATAATACATAAGGATAAAGCAAAAGAAAATTTTAAGTGAAGTCATGACATCTTGTATATTTCCTTATAGAATTGTATCAGAATAAATTTATTACTTCACACACACACACACACACACACACACACACACACACAGAAATGTACAATGTTGCTCCAACATAAAAACCTTCCCAAATAATCCTAAAGCAAACGGAGCTCAGCAGATGGACAAAATCTATACCTTAAGAACATTAAATGCAGCTTTGTAAGTTCACCTGTTATTCTTAGAAAACTCACTAGGAAAATTTTAAATTTCAAACCAAACCTAGAATGAACTTCATAATAATGTCGGGAAACCTATGGATAGCAATACTAATAAAAAGCATAATTAAAACTAGAAATATGTACTATTCAAAAATATAAAACAAGGAAGCAAAATAGGTGATCAAGACGTCCAAAAAAAAAAAAACCTTGGGTCCAGTCTGACCAAAAATGGCATTTTCAGCTGCGATTGTTAAATCACAAACCATATGCAATACATTTCCCCCACCAACAGCATAACCTGCAACCTAAGATAAATACAATAAAGACCCTGTAAAACAAAGATATGATTTACTTTGATATAAAACGTATACCATAGCTATCACTGGCTTAGGGAGACGTCGGATTTGTACCTAGTCAGACAAAAAAAAATAAAAAAATTAACTATACAAAATTAAGCAATAGGAGGATCTGTTTTTAAATTGAAGGGTTCAAATTTAAAAAATTTTAAGGCCTCTATAAATATTAGTAAAGGTCCTGCAAGCATGCACTTGTCTGTAAACAATTAAGGGTGAACAAAATAGTGTGCTTTATGTTCCCCACATTTTAACAATTTATCAAAAAAACATAATCATCATCAGCACCATAAGCTTTATCAACTATACAGTGTCCACAATGTTATGAGGAGCTTCAAAGTCTAAATTAGCTTCTATGATACCAAACTAATCAACATGATAACAGTTTGCATCTGAAACTGTTAGGGTTGATGTAGCAATAACTTGTCCTTTTGTTTTGCTTTTGTTAGCAAGAAGAAGAATAGGCTGCGTCCGATTCCTCTTCTGCCTTTTTGAGAAGAGCCTTGGATTGCTTTCGGCAAGGAACTTTCTCTCTTCAAGAGGGTATTCCAGGCCAGTTCCTCATGAAAAAGCGAAATCACAACTGTCGAAGCGAGTGCACTAATATCTATGATAAGATAGGATTTGGACAAAATTCCCGGGTTTCCATAAACTGTCACGCTTTCAATTGGAATTAGACACGAAGAAGTCCTTCCTCTTCTTTCAGAAGCGGGTTGTCTTCCTCTGTTTCATTACCGATTGCCTCCGTGTCAAATCTTTGGTTGGCAGACCTTCATCGGGCTATTGCTCAGTCTTATCAAAGCCTTGCCAAGTAGTCTTTCCTAAGTGTGATCTTAGCATTGTGATCTTCCTCGGTTCTTCTTAATAAGGAAATAAAAAAGAAAAATCCATCAGATGAAAAGAGAAGATATAACCATCCATATCCTATTTCCTCTGGACGTGCAGGGATCTTTCTCAGATACGACAAGATGTTAGAGTAAATGGGTCTATTCGAAGTTGATTTCTTCTTTAGGTCTTTAAGAAGAATAGCTTCATTCATCATGATGTCCTTTATCTTTCTTTGATTAGCCTGGTGGTGAAGGTAATGCTCTGCTACTTCTCAATTGAACTTCAACCATTTCATCAGCTTCAGAACTTTCTGATGATGTACTCTTTTTAGAAGCTCCTTTTGTCATTCCCCCCTGAGTTTGTGATAAGGGCTCACTTTCTTCTGGAAAGCATAAATCTTCTGAGCTCTCATCTGATTGCAAGGCCATCAAACAAAACTCAGACATCATGGAAGTTTGAGGTGAAGTTCTGGGAATGTTCGATGTCACTGATATGACTCGACATGTTTCCACGGGGAGTGTTTCTTCCTCCTCTTTTTCATTTGAATCAAGAATCTGGAGTCCCTGCATGAACTCTGCAAGCCTGACAGGTTTTCTTGCGGGTTGATGATACTCCTCCAAATTCTTCAGAATCTTTTGTGTCATGGTCTTCTTCTTGGACTTCTTCTCTTTGGTTGATTTCTTGGATTTATTCAATGAACCTTGCATAGATCTCATCTTGTGTCGGGATGAGCTGGCATAATTAGAATGCTTTTGAGTTGATGAAGAGACTGATGTGCTCGACATTGGTCTTTCTCTTAACTCGAGCTCTGGTTCTAGAGGATATTTCCACTTGACACCAGGGACGCCCTTTAACTGCTTCAACATCTTCACAGTTTTCTTTGAGATCACAGTCTCCCATTCTTCATCTTGATTGGGCTTATCTTTGAGATTTTCTCCAGTTGATGGCACGGAAGATAACGTAACCATCTTTGTTGACTCTCTTTTCGGGCGAATTAGAACACTGTCAGACAGTGTAAATTCCCCACTTCTGTCTTTCTTTTCGAGCCAATCTTTAAAGACGTAGCAGTCTTCAATAGGGTGGCTAACTACCCGGTGATATGGGCAGTAATTTGGATTGCTGGTTTTCTTCAGGCCTTTTGCATTCTGGCAACTCAAGACCAGCTTTGAGAGCTTGACGAAACAGTTTTGCCACACTCTCTCTCTTCAAATAATATTCTTTCTTCATCTTTTCTTTAAGAGACGGGTATACTCGATCTTCAGTACTGACCTTTTGGTTCGGACGCTTTCCTCCATCAAAGGTCCTGGGCTTATCATTTCCTCCCAACACGAATTTTGGTTGAGGATTGGGGTTGATCGACTGCTTGATTATTTCATTCTCATAAACGGGTTGCTTTCCCTTATCAACATGAAAAGTTACCCGCTTTCCTTTATCAAAGTCAAAAGAAGTGATATGGGTTTCGCTTCTTCTAGAGTCTGCAACTAGATTTCTTTTGGCCTTGTCAAAGTGGCTTTCAGACTTGAGAAAGTTAAACTTATCAAATTTGGCGACCCTGTCCAATTGTGGTGATAGAAGCCATGCATAAATAGGGTGCCATCTTATCATCGATGTTGCCCATCAATAATTGAATTGCATGCTCCTCTTCTCACTGTTGTTCGCATTTCATGCTTAGGTTACGCCAACGAGTGATAGACTTTGTCACCGACTCACCCTTCTTTCTTTTCTCTAAAGCGAGATCAGCAATAGTTGTTTTCTCTGTAGCACTGACAAATCTCTGAAAAAAAAGTGTTTCGAGCTCTGCCAACATTTTCACAGAATCGTTGGGCAACTCCGCATACCATTCAAAAGCAGTTCCTGTCAGACTACTAATGAACTGGCGAAAGAGCAATGCATCTATGCCCCCAGTGTTGCCGCAAGATGCTTTGAACTGGGCCAGATGTTGCTTGGGATTACCATTACCGTTGAAAGTCTTAAACTTCGGTATTGAATAGCCCTTTGGATATGGCACTTGATCATATTCGGCTGGATAAGGGCGGCCTTTACCCACCAGTTTCTCAGCCTGCATAAAAGCCTTGATCTTTTCATTGATGAGACTTTCCAACTGAGCAGTTGTTACATGTTCATCATCATTTGGACCACGTTGAGAAGTTGGCTGTGGTACTATTGGAATGAAGTCTTCTATTCCTTCAGCGGCACCCTGTACTCCAGATGCTTGAGGTATGGGATTCACAGGTGGATGACTAGTAACACTGCTGGATGCTTGATTATTGGCAAGCGGGACAGGAACCATGCCTACTGCAATATTCTTTTGTAATATCCCCATCATAGCATTCATTTGCACCATTATCTCGTTCATCTTGGCGCTGAGTTGAGAAATTTCTTTGTCTTTAGCCTTAATCAAGCGTTGCATTTGCTTTTGTTCTCTAGCTAAAGCAGCAGTATCAACGAGAACAGGCTCTTCTTCATCCCCTGGTTCTTCTGTTGGCTCATCTTCTGATGAAGAACTAACACGTTCTTCTTGTTGGGTAGTGGATTGATTTGTTCGTCGCCTGGACTGATAGAAGCGAGTGCCTGGTTGGTCATTGGCCTGATCTACCATGTCAACCACCTCCACTTCCATAGTGTCTTCATCATTGTCGGCTTCCTCTTGCACTCTGATCTTTGAGTGACGCTTCCAATGTACGGCAGGTTCAAAATGTGGGACAAACAGTTCCTCAATTAGAGGATTTTGATTTAGATTAGTTTCTTCCTCAAAAGGAGTGAATTGACGATGGGATTCCTTGGACGATTCTCCGAGGTGTCGACCACCATGACGTTCATCGACCTGGTCATTCTTCTTCAAAACCCATTCCTGATTTATTTTGTTAGCGGCGGATCTCCGGGAGTGCAATCCAGATGTCACGCCTTTGATTTTCTCAAGAAAATCTCCATTCTCATGGGCCTCAGCCTCCATATCTATTTGCCCTTTCACCGGGACCTTTCGGCGGCAGATTCCTGGACACTTTGTACGGGTGTCACGCCCCGATGCTCATCGAGTGGGACATGTCTGGGCTGATTTGCAATTCCAATGGATGACAATCTTTTAGTAGGATTTGTATTTGCCCCAGTTACAATAGGTCTTCCATATTTCCTTTTCATCAGACCTTCTCCTTTGCAACTTTTAGGACCTTGTGCACTCGGGCAGGCAAAGTTTTAGGCTTCTTCTTTCCTCAAAAAGAGTCTGGCATCATTAATTCCAGAAAGATTGTTTTATATCACCATTAGAGCTGTTCCTCTTTATCCATTTCGAATTTTTAAATTGATTCTAGGTGGAAACACTCACTTCTAGCATCAAAGTTGGTGGAAAATTGAGTTGCTCAGATAACAAATGTTGAGCTCGCAACTCAGCATTCTTCCTTCTTCTTTGTTTTTTCCTCCAGATGAGGAAGCTTCAGCATCATGTCTTCCAGGTGCAAAAGGCTCAGTGGGTAGAACAGAGGTATTGATAGATGTTAGAAAAGCCTTCTCCCCTATGACAGTTCTTTTTAGGGACGGAGCTTCAGGATTAGACAACATTTCAAATACAGAGACTCTCTTTCGGGGATCCTCTACAGCAGTCTTTGTGGCCTCAGCGGGTTTCATTCTATGCATGGGTTGGTGGGCATGACGTGCAGATATTTCAACAACATGAGGTCTCGTGGGATGACCTCGGGTAGGCATTTTGAGAAGTACGCATGATGGACAAACAAGTGATAAGAAGATAAAGACAGAAAACTCGACTACCATTCCCCTTCCAAAAAAAGAAGATATTGGACTTTCTTTCTATATATCTATGCAACCAGTTCTTTCATTTGCTTAAAAATTGATCCCTCAAAATTGACTATTAGACTCGAAACCTTGCTTATTCTACTTTTTCTCTCTCTTTATCCGCGTCACCGTCCAGCCTATCTCTCTTACTTCTAGCTTTGGGTGCTTCGCTTCTGAGAGAAAGAGCATATCCAATCTAAGGATAAGGAAGGCTAGCGTTCTCTCTCTAGTGTCTTGGTATTGGATCCGTTTTTTTTCTCATGCCTTTTTGGGCGATACAAAGAAATTCAAAATGAGCACAGGAAGAACGAACGAAGCCTGACCAAAAAAAAATCTAGCGCATAGTAGGTATCTTAACCTTCACTACAAAACAAAAAAAAAAAGAAATTTTGCCACTGACTATGAAAAATAATTCATGAAAGGGTCCACCTCCCCTTCGCCACTCACTCCTGCTGGGGTGAGTGGGCCTCGAATGATTTCGACTCTAGAAGGGGGTTGCATTCCGAGGGACTCAAAATGTCCACTTATTGTCAAGCTTGGACATACTGAAAATTGAAAAATTGAGACCGTAGCCACACCTTGATAAAACAGTGATGATGTGGTCAACCTTGGATACGTGGTTAGAGGAAGGACCACTCTAGTCATCTGAGTGTCTTCCTACTAAGATCAAGAAATGAGAAAAGAGATGATTCTCGTTCTCAAAACTCTACTCTTTTTCTCTTTCACTAACTAGGAGGATTGGCATTTGGCCAAGATGTGCTCTATCTAGCGCCTTGGTTGGAGTTGAACTTTGGATTTTGAACCGTTTCACTGGACAGTCAAATGATTAAAGCGAAATGCTTGAGGCATCTTTTGAGCATGTTCAACTTCCAAAATTCCTGGAGTCCTACGACATTCTCATAGAAGGAAAACATGGCTAGTCTAGGACTATTTTTTTCTTGTAGAAAGAGATCAGTTCTTCCGATTGGGTTTGGAAAGGTTTCCTCTAGAAATTTCAAAAGCGGAGGAGCCTATTAGAAGCTATAGAAAAGCACCAACACGACACGGTTCAGGCCCCAACATGCGGGGGATGAATTCAGCTACAAGGATCATGAATCTTCAAATTCGGGTTACTCTTTTCATTTTCAGTCTGACGATCTGGTGAGGATGGCACCTCGTGTTCACGCGTTGGGCCTTGTTCTTGAGAGGTTTATGTATTACTTAGGTTAGAGCTCCTTAAGCAGAAGCTAAAGTATTGTCAAAGTAGAAGAATCGAAGAAGATAAATAGATCTAGCATGTCAATCTTCTTCCTCTTCAAATGCGTGCAACACAATGTGCCCCGTACTAGCGATGATAATGGTCACACTGGATCAGCCACCGTGACTTGAAGGCGACTGAAAAAGAATGTTGGGGCAATTATGTAGTTTGACCTTCCCGCTCTCCTGCTCCTTGCTACATGTACCGTACATTCTCAGAGCTAAGAAAAAGAGAGAGGCGAGCGAGCAAACCATACGCTCGTCTCCTGCTCTCGCCTTCTTCGAAAAGAGAAAAAAACCTAGAAAGAGTTGAGTCTTCCCCGTCTCCTTTCTGTAAGTGAACACCTTGCCTACCTTTCCATCGTTCCAGCTGCAGAGCTCTAATGGCGTTTCTCTATTGGGATTCTTCATAGAGAACTGAAATCGAACAAGTAGACTACAATATGGCAGGTCATGTATTCCAAGGGAAGAAGATTACCATAGAATCCAGACTAGACACAATCTTTGTGATCCTTCTTCTTTTCTAAACCCCTCTCTAGACACTTTGGTGAGAACCATTGAGCCATTGGCTTGCTGAGCTTCTCTGATTTGGGCAGATCACTCGCATCACCGAGAATAGGGCTTTTTCGTGAGAGAAAGAAAGAGTTTCTTTTTTAAAAAGAAAAGGCAAGAGGTTGATTTTGAAACAAGAAAAGGGCTTCAATCTCCATATATGATCCAGGTGCAAATCGAGCAGACTTCATGAATCATTTGCATTTCTATGCCTTCGGGTCAATTACGGGTATTCTCGGTTGCTGGTTGTTCAATGATTTGTTCCGATCCGAAAGCAAAGCTGAACTAACAAAACCCGCTAACCTGCTTTCAATCTAGCCGCAAATGAGAACAAATGGACCCAGGCTTACTGCTTCGCGCCTAGTACACTGAAACACTAGCTCTCCTTCCCTGTCTTGGTTCAGCTGGCCTAATTGTCCAATCTAAGCTTTGCCTGCTTCCGCACAGTCTTTCTCTACCAGTGGGAACAATACTATTTCATTTCCAAAAAATTAAAATTTCATGTACTAAAACAACAAAATGAAAAGTATAACGTAATTAATTTACTTTGATTATCTATGAAAATGATCCCCTTGAGTTTAATTTCCTGACATTTTCTATAATCGAGAATAAAGTAAAGGTCTTCTATTTGCCAGAGGCCTTAAATTTGTATGAGAATTTAAACGTTAATTTTGCACATTATACATAATTATATAAGGCTTTTTAAAATTAGGGGGCGCAAGAGCCACATCCAATCTCTCCCTAATTCCACCACAACTAGTTCACAGTAGTATTTTTCAATTAATAAGATAATATATTAGCAGGCTACCTGCAGATCCAAAACATTAAGCCGACCAAAGTTTTCAAAATCAGTATATCCATCAGAGGTCCTCAAAGCCTGGTCACCACCGCTACAGAAAGCCTTGGTTCCCTACTGAAAGTAAAATCACTAATTAACACATTTTCTAACAAAACAATCAAAATAAAAATGAAAAATTGAAATAAAAAACAATGCAATTAAAACACCATAGCAGAACAAAAATTACTTGCCTTCCCTGTTAAAATGATAACTCCGATGGAGCTATCATCTCTCGCATCATTGAATGCGCTAGCAAGTTCTTTAATTGTATGCGGCCGGAAAGCGTTTCTTCTCTCTGGACGATTAATCGTAATCTGCACGCCGGAAATGGATGTTGATATAAATGTTGTATTAAGACTCTTATCTAATCAATAATGCGACGCTTTACCTTAGCGATTCCCTCTCCGACGGCTTTCTCGTAGAGAATGTCGGTGAACTTTCCCGACTCATCTAGTGCGGGTCTCCATAACGCTGCTTCGGCGGAGACCTCACCGTGGATGCGCCGGTAGCTGTCCTCCGCGGACGCAGGCGAGGAGCTTATCGGACGGCTTGCGGAAAAAGAATAAGTTACGGGGAGGAGGTGATTGTTGAGGTTTGCGATTCTTCTCTTCACGGTTTTGAGCTCCTTTATTGAGTTGTCCTCCGCCATGACATGAGAGCTCTGATACATAAAAGAGATGGAAATTGAGGTTCCCGTGAGATAATATAGCCGTCATCGTCTTGCCTGGTTAACGGATTGATAAGGTTAAGATATGCAGATAGGACATCCCATTGCTCAAGCGCAGCTATGGCCCGGAAGTTATCTGATCCTGATAAAATTTGAATTCAGAACTTAAATAATAATGTTTCGGATATTTCGGAAAAATTATTGCGTCCGGACAGCGTACGCAAAGTTGTGTCCGGACTCCAATTATACAACGACATGTGTTCGTGTCGGACTCATCCTTCAAAACACAAAAATACAACCCGCAGGTTTTATTGGCATATTCGGATACTACCATAATACAACCGGAATATTCCAATACAACCATGATCAGTATTCAAATATTCCGCGATTGTATTGTATTACGGAATACTACCACAATAAAACCATAATACAACCGAATATTCCAATACAACCGCTGAATATTCAAATACAATCACGGTCAGTATTCGAATATTCCATGGTTAGATTAGTATACTCGAATACTACCACAATAAAATCGGAATATTCCAATACAACCTCAAAATATTCGAATACAACCACGACTTTATTTCTGCCGAAAAATCGGGTCGGGTCGAGCCGCGCGATTAAATTTGTCGGTTGTATTATAGTAGTATACTGGAATATTCTAATACAACCCGCGGGTCGTATTTTTGTGTTCTGAAGGATGGGACCGACACGAACACGTGTCGTATCGTAATCGGAGTCCGGACGTAACTTCGCGTACGCTGTCCGGACGCAATAATTTTTCGATATTTCGGGGGCGACGATTTAAGTTCCATAGGATTTCAGGATTTATTAAATTTAAATATGCTTGAATTTGAAATAATATTTGATTCAATTAAAATTAAATCTAATTAAATTCATATGAGATATTTGACATAAAACTATTTTAAATATTTTTTTCCTACGCTAAATTCATTAAATCCAACTAATAACTCAATTTTGTAAATTTGAATTTTATTAATAGAACAAACAAAAATTAGATTTAACTTAACAGTAGAGGTGTAAATGAGCCAAACACGAGCGAGAGCGAGCCTAGGCTCTGCTCGTGTTCGGCTAGTTTATATTTCAAGCTCAAAAAGTGTGTTCGTGTTCGGCTCGTTTGTTTAGGGAGTCGAACACGAGCTGTTCACGAACAAAGAATCATTTTGACAACTCTAATCACACAATCATAAAATGTTAAGAGTTGAGGCAATATTTAAAAATTATTGTTTATATTAAAACATCATCTGAATCTAATTTAATAACTTTTATTCTGTTTTATTAATTAATTTTTAATTGATTATAAATGTTTGTAGCCTTGTTGTCAATTAATTTTTTTATAAATGCTACTCATCTATATATATATATATATATATATATATATATATATATATATATATATATATATATATATAGTTAGATAGCTAAATATAATTGATGAACAGTATTTCGAGTCAAAACGAATTGAATACGAACAAACAAAATTTTGTTCGTGTTGGGCTCGTTAACTTAACGAACGAGCCGAATAAGTGCTTCTTAACAAGCCGAACACGAGATGTTCATGAACAACGAACCATTTTGACAACCACGGTGAATTCTAACTTATTTATGGTGTTTAGCTGAATTTTAAGTTAAATATAACTTAAATCATCTCTCTCTTACTTATTTTCAAATTAAATCAGAGAAATTTACAAACATGCTACTCAATTTTTATATATTTACATTTCTAACAACAAATTTTTCTTATTTACATATACAAAATTATAACAGTATCATAACCTTATGCATGAAAAAATAATGTTTTGAAAACCGATCAGCTGAATCAGTTCGACCGTAAACCACTCAGTAATCCAATACAAACATCAAATTAAACCACTCAAACATCAAACTGTTTCAGTTTGCCTCAAATCACTGGTTCGACAGATCAACCGGCGAGCCGGTTCCTGTTTGTGAGAAACGGGCGAAATAAATCAAAATAATTTGGAGCTGGTAACTGCTTCGATTTTCCTACCTGCTTTGATTTCCCTCCCAACCAGCAGGAAGGTGTTATTAAAAGCTTACTAAATTAATAATTTGTGTGTTATCCCAAGTGAGACACCACCAAATAAAATAAAAATTTATATTATCATTAGAATTTATATCTCATCATTTTTCACTCCTCAAGTTTTAAAATATTTAAGGGCCTGTTTGGTTCAACTTTTTCGCTGTTGCGATGTGCCGCGCCGCGACTCTGCGAAATATTTCGCCGTTTGTTTCGGCGTCCTGCTCGCCGCGCGCCGCGAATCTGGCGAAAAGCCCGCAACTAAGAGTACCCCGCGGCCCGCTTCCTGGATCGCGTTAAGAGAGATGTTTCCGCTTCTGCCCCGTCTCGCGAAGCCGAGAGCATTCACCTCCGTCACATCCTTCGCCGCTTCTGACGACTCCCACACGCACCGCTACTCCTTCGTCGCCACCTTCGCCGTCGGCTCCTTCTCCCGACCTCTCACGAATCTCGCAGAAGGCTTTACTCTGCATCAATTTTGTGTCCTGCATCAGTTGCATCAGATTCGGGATTGGGACTGTAGAGGCATTCGTCATGGCTGAGGTAATTTCATCTCTTTATGCCCTCTCTTCCTCGTCATTACTAGTACTTTTAGGGTTTACGAATTCCTCATCTGGTTTCCTTTCTCATCGGATGATATTCTCTTACGTGAAGAACTCTTTTGATTGTATCTGTTGAATGGATTTTTCTTAATCTCTGCTTTTATATTTCTAGCTCGTTATGTTGAATTTTGTTTCTCATATCTCATCATTTAGTTCTGATCTATTGGGGATACTCTTTTATGCAAGTAGATGTTGTTTTATCGTGTAAAAAATTCTCGCTACTATTATGTTTTATTGGAATATCTGGCATTAGATCTTTATTATTGACATACCTTGCATGCATCCATTCTTTTGGTTGGAGAAAAGGACAAACGGGAAGAAATAAAAAAAAATTGTTGTGGTTTGTTTGAATGTATTTTCTTGCTATATGATTGAATATTATTGGAATGATAGATAGACTGATTGCTTGTTGGGCATGGTTTGGTCTTGTCTAATGCAACGTTTTCAATTAATAGAATGCAAGTATGATTTATGGGATTGGAATGATGTGCCAAGTCTTATTTTCCCTTATTTGGCGTAATTGGAAATTGGTAACTTTTTTTGAGAATCTTTTTTACATTGAAATGAAATGTATAAGTTGTTAAGTAATGAATTTTGGCTTTAAGAAATCGATACAAGATTTAATTACAGATTGCAATAGTTTTTACTGAGCCTTCAGGCTTAGGGCTGCATGCCAGGCATTACAGAGTGGATAAGTTTTTCTCGTTAGTATATATCTTGAATTCTATCAGTATCTTTTGCTTCTATTTGATGTATTTTTTTTTTTTGAATTTATTATTTTCTAAAGTCTCTCGACCTTTTTAACGCTTCTTGCTATACGCCTTTGAATCAACATATTACTTCTTAATAAAACCATCAATTCATTGAGCAACTTCTAAAAATATGTTTTTACAAATTGATATTTTGCTGAAGGAAGAAATGCTAATGAATATAACAATAATTTAATTCATATAAATAATTAATATATAAAATTTATAAAAATTTTATGTCTATTAATCTCATATTTACATAAATAAATCGAAAATTTAAAACAGTTTAATAAACAAGTAGCTAGCTTGATCATTTTTACGTAAAAATCGCCTCACAGTTAGCTTACGTAATTGAACCAAACAGACAACCAATTTCCCATACATGCTTCCTAGATGATTGATTCTAGTAGAAATGCAATTGCAATTGAAAAGTTCGAGACTCATGATGACGAACCAAACAAACCCTTAATATTATAATATCTGATTTGACTTTTGAGACTATTTAATTTTTTTTATTAAAATTAAATTAATGTTATTGAGATGAAAATTTCTTTTTATATTTCAAAATGAAGGAATAACTTCAGAAATATTAAAAATTTTTTTAAAAAAGTTTAATTGATAAAATTTTGATTTTCAATCTACTTAATGTGGACTTTAAAATATAAGTTATAGTTGTCATTCATTAAAAATACAATTTTATAATTTATTGTAAGGAGAAAATTTTTATTAAATTATCATTTCTCTCTCTAGCTTTTGTTTTCGAGTTAATCAAGTTTTTTTACAATCCTAATTTTTTTTTACATCATTTTGATTATATTTAAGTCTTTTTTAAATGATTATTACATTATCCAGTCCGACCTTGGTTAAACCGATAAATCTTGAACCTCCCTTTCTTCTGGTTCGATGTCCAGCCTGGTTTTCACAACCTTATAAAAATGTCTTTTTTTTTCACTTTTAAGAAATAAATAATATTTGAGTATTGTGCATGTAAAACTAAAAATTTGAGTATTATGCATGTAAATTTTAAATTTTGGATTTTAGATTTTGATGTGTCATCAATAATTATTTATCGTCACGCACGAATCTTATTGAATTTTTAGGTGAAAAATATTTTATATTTAAATTCATGATCATTTGGGCCTCAATGTTAATGAGTTTATAGTCACCAAAGGGCGTTTCCGCTTAGGACTCCTGAGGGATTCCTGCTCATTTGTGGAACTTGTTGTCAGCGAGTAGGAAAGAGTGCCCGAGTGCTTCGACCCATTGGTCTTTTAGGGGCGTCTAGTCCGACTATGGTTCAACCTTTTGATCGTCTTGCAGTCCCTGACCAATTGCATTTAGCATTAGGCAATTGTAACTTCCCAAGTTTATTTGGCAAGATCTGTGAAATACCTGGCTAGGCTCAGTTCTCTGAGTATCGGATATGACCTATTGAATTAATATATTTTTCTGAGTAAGGTGTGCTTTAAAAGCCCGTTTGACTATGACATGTATTTTTTTTCGGGGAAGTCAACAGTCGATACTTTCCTTCAATGTGATGAGCTGTCAGCATTAAGTGGGTCTTTTTCAGGATTTTTTGCGGATGGGCCCCACTTCAAGCCATTGATCCTCCCAACTATATAAAGGGGGAGGAAGTTTTTTATCTCTGCACATTTTCACCATGTGTGCTGGCTTTGCAAAAATTTGGCATGGGTTGCCGATTCGTCGCTTGGCCAGAAGTGGGAATGAAAACAGTCAACGGTCACCAAAGAACCGTCGAGGCCAATGCTTCTTTAGTTTCTTTTTCTTTGAGTTGTGTTTCGAGGGGAGGGATTTTCTTTGAGTTGCGTGTCAAATGTCGCCCGAGTCAAGGTAGACACCCGACTAGAAATCCTTCCCAAAAACGGATGTAGTGGACTTCAGGGAATGGTTGAGGTGAGCCAATTTTTACAGGAGGACGATGCATCAGTTTGGCCATTGTTGCTAGATGTTAGGAGGTTTTTGGACCCTTGGACCCCAATGATCAAAGAGTAGGGCATGACACCTCCGGTGGCAATGGTTTCCCCTCCTGCTTTCTCCAACTGATCCTCATCGCGGGAGAACTTCAGGAGAGAGTGGGATTCCCTGCGAGGGCCACCAACCTTTTTTGTTTTTGCTACATTCCGATTTTAATTCACACTTAAGAAGCAACTAGACGCATCAGAGTTTGGGATGTGTCAAGCAATGAGAATGCGGAAAAACATCAGAGCTCTTGTGAGGAAGAAGCCAGATGACTTCCAATAAATTTCTTGGTCATGAATGACCCTTCGCGGCGGATGTGATGATTCGTGGATGAAGCATAGGTCCAACATATTCCAAGAGAGGATCACATCAATTCGACTATGTGTTTTTTAGAGAGAAACTTGTAGTATGCTTCTCTTACTAGCCGCGATGGTCGAGCCTTCCCGACTATGGTTGCCTGGGTTTTTGCTCGGATAATGATGTTTGAAAGAGTCGCGCTTCTAGCAACACTCATAGGGCCTTCACCTTCCAAATATTTGTTTTTTCTCGGCTCTTCTATGACTCGAAGTCGCTAGCTTTTCTATTTATGTGTTATCATATGCTTTCCTTATTCGAATAAATCTCCCTTCTGAATCATATAAATGAGTCGAAGAGGAGAGGAATCAAAGAGAAGGTTATATGACAAGAAATAGGCAAATAAACAAAAAGAAACAAGTGGAAGACTTATTATAGGTAATTCTCATATAATGGGTTGATGATAGAAGCACAAACAAGATCAGATCAAAATATCATGAAAAACGACATCCACAAAGAGAATCCCTACACATGACACCCGTAACCAAAGAACTAAAAGAACATTTTTATTCTCGGGTCAAAAGTCTCCTAGAGGAATTATCCATCTAGTTAATTACATTCTGTGGAATACCAAAGAATACTCTAGATAAAATGGTTTCACTATTATTATCATGGACCTAGAGAATAGGTCATCAAAGGATGATTATTTCATGTTGAAAAGCCCTGATGCTTCAAAGCTCTCGCTAAGCCACCAAGCAGAAAGTGAGTCTCTCATGTCCCAAATGTGTAGCTTCTCATTCGCATACGGAGCCCATGAAATAACCAAAATCTTCTCGACAAAGATAACTCTATACGTTAAAGCACGTCCAGGATAAGGGTAAGGGACAAATCATCTTATTCTAAATGGGCAGAAACTTACTGGCATCGAGCCTTCAAAATGATACCGATGAAGTAAAAAGAGTGAGATGGCTCAAAGAGGCTCAACAACAGGAAGGTTAGAGTAATCCTAATAATAGAGATAGTCGGGTCGGGGTACTACAGACCCGTCATCCCATATTACTAAAACCCTAAGTATACTTGGTCATAAAGGTAGTCGACCCAACAAGTCTAGTGATCCCTATTTAGTAATTCATGAATTACATCATCCACGGGGACCTTAGTAGCCTAAAGGTCAGAAAAAAGAAAACTCTAGTCACATGACCTACAAGGTGGAGCTTAGGGGATACGACTCACACTCGCCACACAAATGGTAGAGTTGCCTCAGGACAGAAAGGAAAGAAGGGATCTAGCCACAAAGATATAAGCACTCTCCACAAAAAGAATTACACCCTATTGTGGTCGTGAAGCCTTATAACAACCGAAACTCACTAGATAACCACATAAGTAGAAATCTATGCTGGGCTAGTCAGGTTGAAGAAGCTCGGGGGCTTCTCTTCAAGACATGCAAATATAAATGCAGTTATCTACCACAATCCTAAGCATAGAAGCTCTATTATATGATTTGGGTTATGTCCATACATGCAGTATATTTATAATCTGACCTAAGGGCCATGTAAGAAAATAAAAGTGCAAATTTGAAGTCTTGATCATTTTAATCCTAAAATTTTTTTTATCTTGAATATTTTATTAGGACTTTGTAGAAAATTTATAATTTTAAATCCTAAAGAGCTTATATTGCATTTAAGATTCTCAGGCAAACCACAAAAATAGAAATCGAAGCATTTCAAGTATTCTAGTAAGCAATAAGGCAGGAAAAACAAGCCAAATAAAATAATAAGAGGTCGTTGCCACTAGGTCGACAACATATCCCAGAAATAGAAAAGGGTGGTCGGACTTTGCATATACATGCTTGGTCATAATTTTATACACGAGCCACTGTTCTTGGTCCCCCCGCAATGTGGTTCCTGCATTAAATGCATCAGATCTCATGCTCATCGTTTATTTCCACTATAGGATTCTCCTAAGACTCTAAAAAAACATAGGAAGAATAAAAGAGGGGATTTGACCTGCATGAAAATAAGGTTAGTAGAAAATCCATGCAAAAAATAATCAGCGTGTCTGGTGGGGGAGCTTGCAACACTTACAAGCAAAATTTAGCATGTAAATCATTACATTCTCCCCTTTAATAATACCGGTGTAAGTGCATATATATAGACACAGTTCCCTGTAAAAGAACGCTCTAATACACTAACAAGAATATCAAGCACATAAGCACACCAAGAGCACAAAGCAAGAAAGATGTCTGGTTAGGGCAACCAAGATTGTAAAGAATAATAGCCTAACATCAAAAGACTACCTAACATCTTAGACCTAACATAACATACCATCTAACAAAAAGTGTCCTAACATGCATCTAAGTGCACGGGGTGAAGTCTCCAGCTATCAAATGACTTTGGCGGGATCACCACACGTACCTCATCCCGAAGATCTAAGGGATCTAAAGCACGTTACAATAAAAAAGTGATATTTAAAAGAGACGGCTTCATGTATGGTCTAACATATATAGTTTTAAAGTATATCAGATAATACAATAATATAAAATATCCATTCTTATACTTTTAAAATAACAGACCATAAAATATGGGTATGTGCCGCATGGCGCACTTTAGAATCCTTGGATCCTTAGCATAGTAGTAATATTTTTTGTTTGTGATACAGAAACTGATATTGCTTACTGAGATCCTCACGGGAAACACTCATTTGAGTATCATGACCAACAAAAGTGTTACTCTTCTAATGAGTAGGAAAAGCCATCAAGGCGTGTGGGCAAGCATACAAACATGCAAGAAGCACACATTGTGATTGTTCAACCAAAGTATGAAACAATCACAATAGGTGCCCAAAATGGTGAAGCCCACATCATGAAAATGGATGCACATATGTTACATGCAACATGACACACACGAATGGGGAGTACCAATAAAAATAGGCTGCCTATGGAAAAGAATTACACATGTCCAGGGACCCATGAACAATGCTACTAGCAAACACCATCTACAAATGAGTTTGCATTGAGTAAAATGACACCTATAAAGAGGATTAATACCTTACCCAGAGGCAGTCGCCGAGAAAACATGCAAACATGCAAGATATGCAACACACATACAGGGATAGTCAAACATACGACATACATAGATGTCAAGCATATGACATATAAATGAAAAGTATCCAGAGATGCTAAGTGCCAAATAGATTTGTTGATGTGATCCTGATACACCTAAAAATTACATAATTTTAATATATATTTAATGCTTATTTAATGCACATTTTTGATGATATTGCACTTCAAAGAAAGGTATTTTGCAATTTTTTTGGTTTTAAATACAAAGAATGGATATTTAGAGAAAATAGGGGCAAAATGGAGCAAAAATGAAGAACTTTATATGGCACCATAGCGCCAGCCTTGGTGCCATAGCGCGAACTATCGAGCGAGATTGGCGCTATAGCGCCCAGAGAGGTGTTGTAACGCCAGTAACTGATTTTCTAGAAGGTGCATTAAATTTGACCAAATTTTGAATATCGCAAATAACCCTTAGTTATTTTCAAAGATCTATTAAATGGATCAATGACTGGACAAAAAAGTGAGTTTTAGCGGTGGTTAAGTTGTGGTTTGAGAGTATTTTGTGTTTGTGAGTGAGAGTTTATTTGTAAAAGAAGAGTTTAGAGATTGTTTAAAGGAAACTCCAAGAATTACTTTGGGAGAAGACATAAGAAAGGTTTCTTGTATTTGTGTTTGAATATTTATTGTTAAGACTTAACTTTCAATAAAAATTATGTCTCCATAAATTCTGAGTAGTTTTCTTTATTTCTCCTTGCATGTGGGAATTAATCGAGTGGGATGAGAATGATTTAAAGATTTATTTTTTAGTTCTTCATTGACTTTGCAACATGGCCACTTGTGAGGTTAAAACCAGTTGAGAAATATAATGACCTGGGCTATGATTTCACCCAACTTGTGCATGTCACACTCACCTTATGAGGAGGGCGACCACAATCTAAGGAGAGTGCAAATAGGTAGAGAGATAAGTTATGATGGGTGTAAAATTGATATTTCTAGGGTGACAGGCTAGATTATTTTATCAATTCATTTTAGAGTTTGGATCTAAGGGACCCTAGTAGGTCCTTTAAAGAGGATACAATGAGTAATCTGGACGTGAGAGACCATGATCTACTTAGCACTACTACAAAAGCTAGAACAAACTTTAGATTAGCCAATGTTCGTTGCGAGCTCCAAGAGGGGGTAAAGTATATTTATGCTCATATTTGTTACAATACATCATTTTATATTTTTAATCATTAAAATCCTACACTGATTAATATTTCTTTGTAAGGGGAATAACCTTTGCATAACATTCGAACTCTTTTAAACTTTATTGGTCTTATAAACTTTATTAATATGTTAAACTTTGTTCGTACTTTCTGCTTAAATTTAGTTTTAATCCATTGCAAACATTTTGACATTATTCTCCTTTCATATTTATCTGCAACTTAGATAAAAGTTTTCTAAATTATTATTAGAAAGTTACAGCTTCCCTGTGGGATCGATACTGGAGTTTAAAAAAAGATCATATATTACTTGAAATGATGTGTATACTTGCGTAGTCTCCATAGTGTGAATGTTATTATCTATTTTCATTGCATGTATACACACTAGCCGCTAAATATAATTTGGGACAAGTTTCCGGCAATCTTGGAGTATAAATATCTGTGTAATTGCGGGTTGAGTCAAGTTTTGGCATCGTTACCGGTGAAGTGACATAACCTTTTGACTTAGAAATTTATTTGAACTATAGATTTATTTTAGGAGAATTAAAAATATATCATTTTCATAATTTTAACTTTCAAAAATTTCAAAAACATAAAAAATTGAAAAAATTGAAAATCTAAAATAATTTTTTTAAAGTATTTTAAGTTTTATTTTCTGAAATTTTACTTTGTGTATGCGTAGTTTGGGATCTGAATGTTTAGTTCTTTGTGATTCTAAATTAGAATGAACAATAAAAAAAAATTTTAAAAAAAGGACTTCACAATTTTCAAGAAATGGCAGATATACCACAAAAAAAATTTGAAAATCAAACTGCTAAACATGACATCATAATATACAATGACCTTTAAGGGATTATGCAAACCCTACAACAGATGAAATTCAGTTATGTATACAAACCTCTGCTGGAGAGGCTAACTCATTTGAACTTAAAACTACAATTATATGAATGATACAAAACAATCAGATTGTGAGAACACCATATAAGGATCCAAATTTACATTTAGCAAGTTTTTTAGAACTTTGTACTACATTTAAATATGATGAGATATCAAATGACGCTGTCAGATTTAGACTTTTTTTTCATTAAGGGATAAAGTTAAGATGTGGTTAAATTCGTTAGCACTCGGATGACTCTTATTTATATAAATAATGTAAGGACATAATTATCTGAATATATGTATCGAGATAAGAAACCCTTGAAATTATTCATAAATGTCACGAATTAGATTCTGAAGAACATTTTGTGGTTGATAAAACTGTATTTAAAATTTTACAATCTGAATTTTATTGGCTTACTTTTATTTCGAGATGTTAATTATTATATAAAAGCATGTGATCATTATCAGAGAGTAGACAATATTTCTAGAAGAAATGAAATGCCCTTAAATTTTACTTTGGAAGTTAAAATTTTAGATATTTGGTGTTTAAATTTTATGAGAACATTTATGTCATCTTCTGAAAAAGTTTATATTTTAATTGTTGTGGATTATTTATCTAAATAGATTAGAGCTACCACTATACCCCATTCTGATGCTAAGATTATTGCAAAATTTTTAGAGAAAAATATTTTTAATATTTTTAAAATGCCAAGACTAAATATTACAGACGAGGGAATTAATTTTAGAAATAAAATGAATAAAACATTAACTCAAAGTTTGGAATATAACACAGAATTTCCACAGCTTATCATCCTTAGACTAGTGGTCTAATAGAAGTATGAAATCATGATATTAAAGGAATACTGGAAAAAACTGTTAATTTAAACACGAAAGATGGGTCTACTAGGGTAGATAATGCATTATGGGCATATAGGAGGCATATAAAACTTCCATAGGAATTTCACCATATTGACTCATATATGAAATAACATGTCATTTACTGATTGAAATATAACATAAAAATTATTGGGCCATAAAAGAGTTCAATTATAATTTGAATGCTGGAGAGAAACGATTATTGCAATTAAATGAGCTTGATGAAATAAGAAATGAATCTTATGAAAATGCTAAAATCTATAAGGAGAAAATCAAATTATGGCATGATTAGAGGATTATGAAAAAGCATTTTGAGCTTGGACAAGAAACTCTATTATATAATACAAGATTGAAATTATTTCCAAGAACACTTAAGTCTAGGTGGTCAGGGCCATTTATTATGGTAAGAGTTTATCCATATTGTGTTGTTGATATTGAAGATCCTAAAACTAGGAGAATGATTAGAGTAAATGAATAATGGTTAGAAGCATTTATAAGTGGAGATAGTCCTACATTTGAGGAGATCCTAATGTTGGGTCAACCCAAATAAAACATTAGATATATCAGGCTAATGAAGTTAAACCAAGCACTTTTTGAGAACCAACCCATAGTTATCGGTGTGGATTGATATGATTAAGTGATTGTTGTTATGATGAGTTTATGAAGTGTTATTAAGTCTTACATGGTTAAGACGACACAAAACATTTTTTATTGATGGAGATGGGGTGGGGATAAAAAAAATTGACATTTGAGAATTTTGGTTTAGCACTATAGCGTAATGTCTAGCGCCATAGCGTCGCTGGAGGAATAACTCCAACCGACCAAATGACGGTTTTATGCCCCCTTCTTCTCTACAAAACTGCCTTGAACGAAGATGGAATCATCTTCTTCACATTTCTAAGCATTTAGAGAAGGATTGAGAGTGGAAAATTCATCCTAACTTAGAGATCATCTTCTCAAGAGCAATGGCGAGTCATATCAATGGAAAGTTTGAAGATAAGAAGATGATGCATAATGATGCTCAGACTTATTTCAATGGGTCCTTAGCATTGATTCTGGAGTGACCTATGGATAAATTGGGGAAATTTAAAGAGCAGATTTCCTGTCTGAACAACAAGTTAAGTGATATTTACAATCGATATGAGCACTTGGAATGGCAGTTGAAACTTCAGTTCAATCATATGGCGTGCTTCCAAAACTATAGCGTAAGAATGTATAACAATAACAAATAGATTAACGCTAAGGTTTCTTTAGATTTTCCACGTGCCCATTTTTACCATTTGTTCTATCGTAATTTTCTCGAGGGTGAAAAAGAGGGCAACACCATCGTTCACAACTATTCTTAATTGGATTAATATGCTAAAGTGTGTTATTGTTACATATTATATTAGTGTGTGTCCACTTTATGCTTATTATGACTCTAACACTTCAGGATTTGTGTTTGATGTTTGTATCTACTTTTAGTTGAGCCTATGTTACATCCGTTCTAATGAACTTATAATTATTATAAGGAAAGAAGTTATGTTTGTGTTGTTGAAATTTGGTTTATTGTGTTTGAGGATTGGATTAGAAGTTGCATACGTAAATGTAGGAATGACGACGAACCCAATAACTTTTGAAATGACTATTGAAATCGGAATATTAAAGTTCAAAAAGCTTATATTTTCAATGTTATTTTGTAATATAAAAAATTTCTAGAATCTACATATCTATGTATGGCGCTATGTGCCACAATTTGGCTCTGTAGCGCTGCTCACCAATGCATGCATGTCGCTATAGTGCCACAACCCAGCGCAATAATGCTGAACCGAATCAGATCACGTTATTAGTGTCAAAACCATCATTTTTAGCCATTTTTCCTCTAGTTTGCCTTCTTCCTCCCCTATTTCACAACTTACTCCCCTAGGGCTTGATTTTGTGGGTGATTGGCTTGGAGTTAGAGCTCCAAACTCTAGATTTCTTCTTATTTTGGTAAGATCTTCATTTTGGCTTAGAAAGTTTTTAAAGTCACCATGGATTTCCTCCACATTATGGTTAAGCCGAAAATTTGATAATTTTGAAGTATTTAGTGAGAAATCCATGGTTGAAGGCATATTTTGCTTAGAATGAGTTTATTAGAGCCTTTTAAAGTTAATATGAAATTTATTTGCAAATTTTACTAGATTATCATGGCTTCTAAAATGAAGAGCGATAGGAAAATCCATCTTTGATATTGAAACAATTATTATTTCTAAAGCGCAGGATAAGTATGGAGATATGCAAATGAAGAAGTTGATTATTGAGTTTAGTTTTCTTCATTATAATGAAACTATTAAATACTTGATTGTGGAACGACAATGTGAAACTTTTTGTTATTTCATTGTTGTTGCTGTTATTTCTATGGTTCGCGAATTCTATGAAAACCTCCTAGATGAATCTGATGATTTGGTTTTTGTTCGAGAACAATATGTGGATACTAGTCCTATTCAAAAAAAATCGCATTTATCATCTGCATATTGTTTCTAGTTGTTTCTATTCAGAATTTAACCCTACTGATGGTGAGCTTGATGAAATTATGGGATTTTTTTACTAACGGGCATGATTCTTGGAAGATCAAGAATGGGCGCCGGGTAAATTTTTCTTTTTCAAAGCTTCTTGTTCATTCTCAAGTCTGGCATTGCTTTATTTTTGGTAGATTCTTCCAACTAACCATTTTAGCTAGGTAACCTGGGAGAGTGCCACTTTGAATTATTGTATTCAAATGAGAAAATCTATCTATATTAGCCACTCTCATCTACAAGAACATGATCATTTCCTCTAAAGGAGGAACCACTAGAGGTATGGGTTACCCTTCTCTTATCTCTATAATGTGCAAACAATATGGAGTTAAATATGAGCCATGGAAGGAGATTTTGGCATCTCATAAACCTATTGAAAAAATAAATTGAGAGATATATGAAATTGATACTTGTTCAGGATCTAGAGGTAGAGGTTGAGACATTCCATCTACTTTAACCTCAAGACCTTCCACCTCTAGTACTCAACTTTGGACACTGTTTGGAGTAGATTTATATAACAAGGTGATATTTTATTTTTGCAAAATCAAATGAGAGATTTAGAGGCATGATTGAATCATAATGATGAGTATCAGCAGAGGAGAGTTAAGTAAGATGCCACCTTTAATGAGACTTTGGTGAAATAATTGAAGGGCGGTCATTCAATTGAATTTCCTTGTTTCCCTAGATATTCTCTCTATGAGAATGATGACGAGACGGAGGAGGATCTTGATATTGATGATGAAGAGGAGGAGGATAATGATGATGATTAGACTGTTTTTCCTTTACCTTAGATATTGTATTTGGATTTTCTTTGTAGTTTTTTGATGTATTATTGTTGGACTGATGTCTTTCACACTTTTTCATTTACTGTGTAATTGATTACTTCTTTTTATTTCAGTTTATATTGTTTATTTATCATATAAGAACTTTCTAAAATTAAACAATATCCTTATATTAGGTTTATTTAATTTAGTTAACTTTAATTTTATATTAAATTAATAAATTTAAGAAAACCAAACTTTTCAAAAATTT